>PVJL010009130.1:0-60060 GCA_004026885.1 Lyroderma lyra | reverse complement strand
GCAGCCTCGCCCCAAATAGCGGGGGGTCTGAGCCGGGCTGCGGGCGGGGGTCCCGCCTCCCCCGTGGTCCCCGACCCCCGGCCGGCGCCGCGCACGCCCCATGTACTGGGGGATGGGGTGGGGGGGGTGGGGGGCGGTGCTTCCCGTGGCTCCCAGATTGGAGGCTAACCAGCACAGAGCCACCACGAGGCGACAGCCCGACTGGCCATTCCCTTCCTGCGCGCTCGTCGCGCCAGCCCCGCCTCCTTTCCGGGCCACACGGAGCCGCTGGGAGGGGTGGCGGCCAGGCCCGGGGACCGCGGCCCCTGCAGCCCGCACGCCCTTCAGCCTCTCCCGCCGCCGGAGAGTCCCGGCGGGGAAAGCTGGCCCTGCGCCCTCTGCCCCACCGGCAGCTGACCGGACGGTACTGTCCCCAATCCTACAGTACGTGTGGGGGGCCTGGCCTCCCTGGGCGAAGTTCAAGGTGTCACTGCACTGACGGCGCAGCATTGGAAACGGGACAGGGCCGTGCAGACCGGACGTGTGGTCAGCGGCTGTCTGCTGTCCTCCCTCCTTAGGAGGTGTGTGACTTCATCCCGGCTGGGTCCGGGCGGTGCTGACCTCTGGGGCTGACTCTAGGACTGTACCCGTCAGACTAGGGGAGGCCCACGGACTGTCCCGGGGCCCCCTAGTCCTTTGCCCAGAGCTCTGCCCTTATAATAACCAAACGAGGGGTTGGCCCAGTGTCCCTTGGTCTCCACGGGGCCCTGCAGGCACTATGCCAAGGTTAGAATCCAATGGGACCGTGGAAGAGAATTGCACTTCTTGGGCCTTGTCGATACAGTACGCGGACGACCGTGGTGCCTGCAGCCACACGGGGGCAGCCAGTAACGAACGCTCTGCAGTGTGGGCGCCGAAGCCACCGTCACCAGGAGCTGCCGCCGTCACCAGGAGCTGCCGCCGTCACCAGGAGCTGCCGCCGTCACCAGGAGCTGCCTACGCATGGCCCCCCGTGGGCTACCACAAGCCTCCGTTCCCGCAGCCCTCATCGCTGAATGTGCCCTTAATATTGATATGCTGTCTGTGCACAGCTCTGGACCCCCACACAGGAACTGGCCCTGTCATCAGAAGAAAACGGTATGGAAAAGGTGACCGTCACGCCAGAGCCTGGCATGACTAATACATAGCCCAGGGACAGGTTCCTTGCACACAGCAGTCCAGAAGTTCTTCGCAGCTGGATCAGTGGGGCCTCTAGTGCCTTCCAGAGGCTTCCGCGGGATCCTGACGGCATCTGACACCTCCTCCAGGTTCTGCCTTGCCACCCCCCAGCCCCCGTCCCGTGTCACTGACTGCACCCCACTATCCAGGTTCTGCAGGCGCCTGCCTTCTGTTCGGTTTTTTGAGCGCGTTCCGGCTGCCTTTGGCCCTGGATGTATAAGCCCAGGCACACGTCGGTGGGCCACCCCGGAGGGCACATGATGGACCCTCTGTGCCCGGGGTGGGGTGGGGTGGGGGTGGGATTGAGTGCCCTCACGGGCAATTAAAGCCAGGCCCACGCAGCCGGTGGGGGAGGACACCCAACCCCAGCGCGGCGGCGCCCCAGGAAGGCCCTTCCCACTCAGACTGCAGGGTGGGCCAAGCGCCCGCCCCTCCCTCCCGTCACGGGCTCTTGCTTCCCGCTGCGGACACCTGCCACCCCGCTTTGTTGGGCTTTTGTTCCCCTTCCCGAAGCGTCAGATGGATGGGAGATCATCATGACTTTTAAACAGCAAGTACGGGGGATCACGTAAAAGTATGGGGGATCACCTAAGCCCATGTTGAAATCTTAAAAAATTCAGAAATTTGCGCTCATTGTTTAAGATGAAGTGTCTTTCTGGTTAAAGGACATCAACATGTCTTCCTGGCCTGGCCGGCTTAGGAAGTGGCGGGGTGGCAGGGACACTGGGAGCCCCTGGAAACCTGTGCCTGTGGGGGTGCCCTAACCCTGCAAATGCTGTGTGTCCATGGGGACACGTGTGCCCACCGGGACGGGGCTTACCGCCTGTGTGTGCCCTGACCGGTGACAGTGCTGTCGCCGGGGCTGTGCTGCGCTTGAGCTGATGCCCCAGTCCGGGTTAAAAGAAGCCACAGAGGAGCTTACAGAGAAGACCCCCTGGCCACCTAAGGGAGACCCTAATGGCCCACGGGGCGTCCTTCCCCTCAGGTGTTCGTGGCTCTGTTCTCTCCGCCAGGTGGCCTGGTCACCCTGCTGGGGAGGATCTTGAGTATGACCGGGGTCCTCTGCGGCCTCAGACTGTTGACAAGTTCTTGTCACAGCTCCTCGAAGTCTGACTTACGTGGGTCCATATGGGGTGTCCTATGTGTTTCTCACTCAGGCACTGCAAAACGAGGGCCTGAGGTCAAGGGGTGTCCAGGCTCCGCCGCGGGCGGTGACAAAAGCTCTTGTCCCGCCTCGTAGCGGGGAGCTGCCTCCCCACGCGCACGTGGCCTGCAGCACAGGGGGCCCCGCGGTCTCTGAAGGGAGTCGCAGCGCAGGACTCGGGGCTCCCTGACGCACACCGGCCTTCCTGGCCCAAGCCCTGCCATCAGAGGCCCCTTAGTGGGGTCCTGGCCCAAGGTCTCCCCCAGGTGCGTCTGTGGAGCTTTCTCATCGGAAGGGAAAGTGGCTTTAAGGACGTCTTGTCCCCTCTGAGTCGGTACTCGGCACACTAAGTCCTCAGTGTTGTCAGTAGGTTCTGCGACTTTAAGCAAAAGTTGTGCCACGAGAGCAGTTTTGGCCCAGGCCAATGGACACACACGGGAGCTGAGTTCTTAAAGCGTCTCATCAGCCTTACGACGGAATGACGTTACTGGACACCCCCTTCACCTCTGCTCTTCTAGCTTTTCTCCCTCTTCACGCCCAGCCTCGGGTCCGTAAAATGCCAGAAACCATTTGTTTTGGGGACTCGCTCAGCAGTGACATGATCCGCCCCCACAGCCTGTGCTGACACACGTGAACCTTGCCCAGTGTCATTCATGGGGACAATGGAACATCGGGACGCCTTGCCTCGTTTCTGGCCTCTTCCTTGTCCTGTTACGGCGAGCGCATAGCCTCCTGGCGCTTTCACCTGGGCTTGTTGTTTGCATGGACACCTGGCAGCTTACCTCTGTTCAGCTCAGCTCTCGGCAATGAAAACGGATAGAAGGATCTCTGTGTTATCTCCCCTTTTGACTGTGCTGCCCCAAAACAAGGACCGGTGTTTCAGTGTTTACGTATCAAGAACACTCGATTTGATGGCTTGGCTCAGTTAAGGGAACTGAAGACTAGACCACAAATCAGTTTCCTACAGAAAGAAAGGAGGGAGGGACGGAACAGTAGTTAGATTATGGGCCTTGTCCTGAGTAACGTTGTTTAACAGAGTCAAGCTATGCACACTGTGATAACAGAAAGGGTGCCACATGCACATGATAATCGGAGTGGGTCAGTAAGGCAGTGGTCACTGCAGTACCCAACCTTACATGTACGGGGGCTGTCTGGAAAGTATCCAGCCATGTAATATGAAAAACAGAGGCACCGATGGCTGGATGTTTTCCCAAACAGCCCTCGTATAGAGTTCTAGAAAGGAAGCAAACATAAGAATTATAAAACTTGCAGTTACCTTTTAACCAACTAACAACCAATATTGCTAATGATGTCAAAGCCACAAGAAGTGAGGACAATCCGCTCCCTTACCATCTATTTTGTGTCCATGCAGCACACAGCATACCTAAATCACGCTCACAACGTACTCGATAGGCCCTGGGCAATATAGAAAAATTCACCATGTTAATGTGGTCTGTGAGTGGGAGCAATATAAACACAAGTTTCCAGAAAGAACATCACTTGAAAACTCAAACTTCTGAGTATATAATCTGCAATCTACAGTTAATGGGTTTATGTCAACTTACATTAAGCTCGTCCAACCGACGGCCCGTGGGCTGCATGTGGCCCAGGACGGCTTTGAATGCGGCCCAATACAAATTCGTAAACTTTCTTAAAGCATTACAAAAATTCTGCTCCTCAGCATAATTTTTTTATTAGCTCCTCAGCTGTTGTTAGTGTTGGTGTATTGTATGTGCGGCCCAAGACAATTCTCGTCCTTCCAGGGTGGCCCAGGGAAGCCAAAAGTTTGGACACCCCTGACTTATATGCATTCCCCCATTGAGATGTTTAATTTCAGACCTCAACTGTTTTCTTCCAGATCATTTCTTAATACAGTGCAAGGTCCGGTCTCTGTCCGAGATGACTAACTTGTTTTTTCACAAGTAACACCGGTCCTTAAGTGTGTATGCAGCTCAGAATGTCTGGTGCTCAGACTTCTGACACAGACAACACATAGCAAAGCAAAGGAAAAAGTTTATTTTGTCATTTAATCTATTTGTTGCATCCTGAGGAGTATGAATATGACTCATCTTATAGCTACAGAACAGTACCATGGATGATTTAGGAAACAAGAAATAGAAAGACTCCACTAATTAGGCTTAGGTGAACAATCAAACATCAAAGCAAATCATTAATGAGAAGAAGCAAAGAAGAAAGAAATTACACAGACCTGACAGCTTCTGCAATCGAGAATTCTGTCTGAAGTTCTTTCCATGGCAACCAGGTGGGGGTACCTAAAAGTAAGCCTTACTACCTTACGGGCTTTACGTAACATGTAGTGACAAATGTTACTCTTGTCAGGAAGTCACTAGGGTTGACTAGGGTTAGGGTTGGGAAGATAGACAGCAGAGCTAGTTATCTTCCTGGGAATTATCATACAGCACTGGTGTATTTCTCTGTATATCTAGTTTTGAAATATTTTGATTCAACAGTCATACATTCATATTCCAGAAATGTTCAACACACAGACTTCTAAAGATCTATTAATTCATTATTTCTAGTCAATGTTCTTTTAAATAGTGTCCAGAATCTTCATGATTGGAAAGAATACGATGTTGCTGAAGATTAGATTTACAACTTAAATAGATATTAGAATTGAAATCTTTAAATTAGATCACCTTCCTAGTGCATATTTCTCTATGAATCTCATTTTAGCTATGTTTATAATCAGACATTAGCTTATAAATCTGGACTAAAATTAATGTTGCTCCAAATGGGCACTAATCGATTTAATTCAATATCTGGGAGGGTTCAAACTGTGCATCTTTCTTTTGCTACCTCATACTGTACAGATATCGATTTGCACAGCCTAAACCCTCATAAAGAATTGATTTGAACCCATAGTTGCAAACTTGGAATTTTATTTCTCTTTTAATGTTTTGTATTTTGAATGGGCCATACTTCGATTTTTATATAAAAGTTATACATTTATTTAAACCTCACATTCTCTGAATTGTCTTATTCCCTTTTTATACTAAATATACTCACCTATTCTAATTTACTTGGTTCCTGAGGTTCAGTATGGTGATTAGAGTCACTCCTGAAGGTCTAAATAGTGCCATGATCTGTGATTGAAAAATAATGAAGAAAATTTCTCTATCCAAATACTATATAAATTTCCCCAGAATATCATGAACTTTAAGACTTCATTACTCTGACAGTGTATTTTTATGCTAATATAATAGTCTTCATTATGAAGGATTCTATTTGTTCTGGAGTGCTTTATGCCACACCTTTTAAAGTTAAAAAAACATCTAAATTGTTTTCAAAATATAGAACATATGTATTTTACTGAGACTTAACATAACGTTTAAATATAATTTTCATATTTTTCATATAAAATAAATATAAGAAATCTTTCTTACATTCCTATTTTCCCATATCCTCTCAACAGATAAGAATTCACTCTGTCCTGGTTGCTATTTTAGACACAGGAGATACAAACATAAACAAAGCACAGTCCTTGTCCTTGAGATGCTCCAAGTCCAGTGAGGGGAAACAAGAAGGCATGAAAGAGAACAGAAATTATAATACAATGTAATTAGTTCTGCAATGAAATAAAACTGATGAACACCATCTATTTATGTTACAAAACTCCTTGTGCATATTTCTTGAATAGCAATGTACTGAAAGAACACATTGCTGATGGGAAATAACCAAAATACTCGTGAGTTCTCAATTATAACATCATTTTCTGAAAAATTTTTATTAATTTAAACTTTATTCACAACTGGCAATAATCCTAACTAAGCAAAATATTGAAGCTTACCATGCAGTGTGTTAAATTCGTTACGTGAGGTTTTCCATTTTGTCTCCACGACTACCTTAAGAGATGTCATATTTAATTTTATATTGATGATTAACACACAGTACTCACAATTTTGCCCACCATGGACATTCTATACAAGGTTTGAAAATACCACAATGAGAAATAAGCACCTAAATACAAATGTTGATGACTTGTGTGCCATAATTAAAATCATAATCAACCCTTCGATGGAAGTAAAATGCATTATTTATAGCAGAGGACAGAATAACTGGTTTTAACCTAAATTTGAACAATCGCAATAATAAAAATCATATGTGGAAGAAATAAAACAGGTTTACTTTCAGAGGGGAAACATCCCAATAGTGCACTTCCAACAGTTGTGGGGGGTGGGAGCTTCCGTCCTGCTTGCAAGCTGCCCCGTTGGCACCGGCTTCACGTGACACTGAGGCGCCCTGAAGCCAGGGCTGCTGAGCTGTCGGGACCTTTCCGCTTGGATTTGGCCGGAGAAACTTGTGGAGCCCCTCCTGCCTGACGGCCACCTCTGGGGCTCGTCTATCTCCCAGTAGAAACCGCAGCTCCAGACACACGGGCAGGCGCCCAGTACAACGGCCGCACAGCAGCGGGCTGACACCTGCTTTCCTGCAGGCCCGCGTGGACCTGGCGGCCCGGGCGGGGAGGACGCAAGGCCGCACTCCGAGGGGACTTGCGAGTGAGAACTCCGTGTCACAGGCACCCGCAGTGTCTAACAAGCGGCGTGCAGTAGGTGCTGGGCCCCCTTTCTCACGGTCGGGAGAGGACGTGTGAATCTAGCCCGTAGCCCAGCACAAGTCGTCATCAGCAGGCCCCGGGATTTTGTCAGGTCTTATCAGCGACCCCTGCAGCAGGAGACGTGGTGACACAGCATCCGGCCATTGAGACCGCGACATCCAACAGGATTTCCTCTGGGCGGTGGCAGGTCGCACGTCAGAGAGCAGAGGCGTTGTCGTTAGTGGCAACCACGGCCCGTGTGTCGCATTGGCTCGGCTCCTCCTGGCTCTGCCTGACGCCCTCTGGCCCTCCCGTCCCGCACAGCACGGCGATCCTACTGTACACTCACAGGCACAAGCAACAACAATACATTCAACAGCCCCAGGGCTTCCTCCGACACGGTCACGTGAGTGTCCCCCCTTTACGTTGTATTATTTAATATTCCTTTTTCTTTTAATCCTAGAGACAGAGGCCTTTGCTGCTGAAAGCACACGAGACACCTGAGTGTCGTGTTCGCATCCCCCGAGTCCCACAGCAGAGACGGCGGGAGCTCACGTGGATATTGTGCCAATAGTGGGTTTGTGTCACAGCTGGGAAACCACGAGCTTAGAAATCCCGACCTGTCACTTCACTAACTAGCCCTCGGGTTCACCTGGTAAACCTTTGTCTGCGAGGAAGACATGTCCTTCCTGTTGTGTCAGAACACGAACTGTCCCTCCAACCCGGAGGGAGACTCTTAGCTGTCTTCCAACGTTGTTCGCTCCTGACGTCCATGAAGTGACCACACAGACCTAAAGCTGCCACGAAACACGCAAAAACAAGACAGAGCCGCGGAGATCTACACGACGGAGGCGGCCGGACGTCTGGATTTCTCACGGACTAGGACCTCACGGAGACAAGGAGTCTCTGCTGCTCATGGTTGTAGTCACGGAAGTTTTCGTATTCTCGGAAGCGTAACAGGACCTTAATACTGGCCAGTTAGTGAATGAAAGGAGCTGCAATAGAGCCAGATCTGTATGTGTAGAAGAGGGTGCGTATGCTCTGGCATCATAGTGGCATCAGCTCTCTGGAATGTATAAATAAAAGGGTCCACAGTTCAAAACTATCAGGATCAGTCATAAGCTATTGTTACACCTTTGTTTGGTCACCACATGGTTACAACTGAACCAAAAGGAAGAAAAGCTTGTCCAAGTAAGCAGACACAAAGATTCCTTTCAAAATACTACTGCTCCTTGACAAGGTCCACCCGGGAGCTCTGATGGAGATGTACAAGGAGATTAATGTTGTTTGTATGCCTATAGCACAAAATGCTGCGGCAGATCAAGGAGTAATTCTGAATTTCCAATCTTATCATTGAAGCAAAACATTTTGTAAGGCCATAGACAGTGATTCCTTTGATGGATCTGGGCAAAATAAAGTGGAAACATTCCAGAAAGGGTTCACTATTCTAGATGCCATTAAGAACATTTGTGATTCATGCAAAGAGGTCAAGAGGTCAATATTAATAAGAGGTTGAAAGAAGTTGATTCCAACCTTCATAAATTACTTGGAGGGGTTCAAGATCTCAGTGAAGGAAACAATAGCAGAGGTCGTAGAAACAGCAAGAGAACCAGAATTAGAGGTGGAGCCTGGAGATGTGACTGAATTGCTGCTGTCTCAGGAATGTTTTAACGAGTCAGGAGTTGCTCCTTGTCTGAGCATGGAAAGTGGTTCCTTGAGATGAACTCTACTCTGGGTGAAGATGCTATGAAAATTGTCCAAACGACAACAGAGGATTGAGAATATTACATAAACTTAGTTGAGAAAGCAGCACCAGTGTTTGAGAGGATTGAAAAGAAGTCTTATGGGGTGGGTCAAATGCTACCAAATAGCATCATATGCTACAGAGAACTCATTCATGAAAGGAAGAGTCAATTGATGTAGCAAAATTTATTGTTGTATTACTTTTAAATATTGTCACAGCCATCCCAGCCTTCAGCAGCCACCACCCCATTCAGTCAGCAGCCATTAATATGGCAACACCCTCCTCAAGCAAGAAGATAAAAACTCTCTGAAGGCTCACGATGGTTAGCATTTTCTAAGCAATACAGTATTTTTAAAGTAAGGTGTGTACATTGTTATTTTAGAGATAATGCTATTGCACCCTTAATCCACTACAGTATAGTGTAGACATAATTTTAATATCCAATGGGAAACCAAAAAAAAAAAAAATGATGTGACTTATTTTGTTGCAATACCCACTTTAGCACAGTGATCTGAAACCAAACATAATCTCTGAGATGTGCCTGTGTTAGAAATCTTTTAAGAGTTAGAGTGAACACTGTATTCCTGTATCTGCATAAATTACAGATTCAAGTGGGTTTGGAATTAATCATATGAGATTTTTTTTTTGTGAAAGCCAAGGCTTCATTTTTCTATTTTCTTACAACATTAAAGAAAATTGATTGTAATGAACTCCAACATGCTATCCAACCCCTGACTATCACTGCATCTTTTGGGGAATGCTATGAGGCTTTGCCATGAATTTAAATTGTGTGAGGCGTTTTATGTATATATAGAATATATATTTGAATAAGTGCTACACACTGTTATACGTCCATATGCAAGGGCTGTCCAGAAAGTATCCAGCCATGTACTATGCAAAATAGAGGCATTTGTGGCTGGATTTTTTCTGGACATCTCTCATATACATATACATACATACATGCACACAAATATATACATATCATACTAGCTCCTAAATTAATAGTCATTCTTTCCAGTTGGATACAACAGAAGTTAATAAATAAACCCTGTTGCCTATCATTTATAAAATTAGAATTTACTTCAGACTTAGACATCTCATCTGGCATAAAATGACTTATTCCCACATTGACCAACTACTTCCGTTATTCCATTCCATACATCCCAGTCAACCATCAGTAACTACTTTTTGAGTACTACACTCCAACAGTTTTTACATCAATCCAGCAACAATATGACCCATATTTTCCCAGCCTGCCGATGAGTGTGCCACGTGGGACAGAGTTAAGAGACTTCCTGATGTCAAGCTCAATTACACTTATTGTAGTTTGAAGGAATTGAGTCCATTATTCCATCATAGTAGAAAATATGTTTGATTTGACAATGATTTGTAACTCAAGTCACGCTATTTATAACCTAGCACTTTGTGATCCTCAGAGGGTTTGCGAATTTCCCCTTGGATGATAATGTATAATACTGTTAACCTAAAAATAAAAAGCCAAGGTCAGAGGAAGCAAGCTTGTGTTTGGGAAAGCACTGATTCAGGCAGACTCCCCCAAATTGTGTTCCAATCAGGAGGTGAATGCAAGGGCTATTTATGAGAAAGGGAAGGGGAATAATTACATGAATAGAAAGAAGGATTTTTATTGTTGCAAATAAGCTAAGTTACTTTATAGCTATTATAGATACATGCTGCTGTTGATTCTAAAGAACATCTTTAATTTTCAGTCAGGTAGTCAGACTGGCTGCTTTTCTGTCAGCTTTTCAGACAGTTGTTTGGAATACAATGTTGCTTTAGGCTAATCCAAAGGTTACTTCGCCTGCTTAAAACATTCTAGAGATTTAAAGAATACGACCTGCAAGGCAGTTCCTCTGAGATGGCAGCTACGACTCTATTTTGAAGTGGCTCTATTTATATTATTTTTCAGAGTACATTTTCTCACGTAAGTTAAAGTAGCTAGTTTGTAGTACACAGCACTATTTTTTGCCTTTTAAATTTAGTTTCTTTTTGTTTTCAAAGCTTGTAAAATTGGTAATCAGAATATGAATTGACATGGGACTTTATAAAAGCATGTATTTTAAATAAAAAATGTATTAATACACATAAACATGCAATGTAATAAGATAGATGATTTAATTAAACAGTCTGTGAATATGATTTGTCATCTTTTGAGATGATCCAACCAAGTATTTAAATCAGATATTTCTGAAAACTCTCAGCTGATTATTTTATAATAGCTAGCAGAACACAACATCCTAATTTTCAAATCTGACCTTGCAAGTTTGGAGGTTACCTACCAACTGATTAGAACTGTCAGGCCTTATGGCATTTATTATATACTGTTCCTGTTAAAGTTGCTTATGAAACTATTAGCCTTTTCCTTTGACATTTGCTGTTCTGCATGAATGACCGTGTTTATATTTCTGCAAACTTTGTATTGCTTTAAAGGTAGTTTAAACAGAGCTCAGGTTAAATGAGTTGCTAAGTTATCTTTATTGAATTGCTTTTGTTTACAGCTAAAATCCATTGTTTTCTTTAATGGTTTTGCATTCCTTTCGTATTGTTAATTTACAGTGATTTATGTGGGCAATTAAAAATTTACTTTCAGGATTAGAATAATAATATTAATTCAAATGTGTTAAATGGCCACTATAGGACATGGGTGCGATAGATACATTTAAGAAATGTACTTCAAAATTATAAGTTTTACTCCTCAGAAGGGTAACTAAATAAACTGAAACAATTACTTTTAAACCATATGTATCAAGGCACAATTTACGTCCCAAATAAGAACTAATCTCTTTTTCTTTCATATTCCAATTACAATATGCACTTACACAGAACTTATCAAATGTCTATCTTAGAGACAAGTAAAATACATTTGCTGGATTAACTTGACTGACTGTGAAGGTAGGGTAATAGTAACATTGTTACCTTCTTAGTCCCTAGCACAGTGTTTTTGCTTAAGTGTTTAGTTAAAGTTTAACTAAAGTGAATTAGAAGAAAAAATTGTATCTTCTTTTAATAATATTTGCAAAACTATTGAACAACACACTAACATTTTTATTGAATTTTGGAAACAGTCTAGTTAATAACTGGAAATAATTTATTTTTTTATTTTTTTTTATTTTTTAAAGTGGTGAAACAAAAAGATAGTTTATTGAAGAGAAAGTACACTCCAAAGAGGTAGGAGTGGGCTTGAGCAAAGAAAGTGGCTCAGGAGCCTGGAAAAAATTTTAAATTACTGTACATTATAAACTTAAGATGCATATTTATGCTTCTATGAGTGTAAAGTCTTATTTCCAGAATATAAAAATATGCTGAGGCTAAAAATTTAGTTAAGAATATTCTTTAGTGAAATAAATTTTAAAATAACAATACGTGCCTTATTTCATCTAGAAGATATTTGAAAATTATGAGAGTATTTTCCTGCAGACGTAGACTGATTATCTTTAAATCTTAATTCTCCCTGAGAACCAAAAAAAAAAAAAAAAAAATTAAAATGGAAAATACACCACAGATTTTCAAAATCATTAAAATAAAAGCATAAAGAGAAAGTGTTGAAACGGGAAGGTAGGCCCTCCTTGGGGTATTATTATCAATTTAAATCAGACATATTCAAGTATGTTCTACTTCTAATTTTGCTTTTCACATAGTATTGCTTTGATGAATCAAGGTTTTTTGTGGTTCCATACAAATGTGATCATTTTGTTCATTTATTTTGTGAAAGTATGTTCTGGAATTTTGATGGAAATTGCATTAAATCTGAATAGTGCTTTGGGTAATATTATAGGGAGATTGTTGCCCCCCTACTTCACCAATCACCCCCAGTTCTTCCCCTTTACTTCTTCCCCTTTTCTTCTTCCCTTTTCCTCCTTGAGTACTCGCTCCTTTCAGCCCCAGCACACGTGTATAAACTACTCCGCTCTGCTTGTGCTCGGGGCTCCGACTTTGGAAGTAACTCCTCTGAGCTCACCAGCATAAAATAAACAACCTGAACTTGCAAGTGCTCCGAGTGCTGCTTGGTCTTTCGTACAGGTGAACAGGTGGAGTCTTCTGTAAGAATATGGCCCTCTTAACAAGGTTAAGTCTTCCTATCCATGAACATGGACTACCTGTTCATTTCTTTGTGTCTTCTTCAATTTCTTTCAAAAGTGTCTTACAGTTTTCTGTGGACATAAGTTCATCACATTCTTTGTTAACATGTAATGTAAACACATAGACAATGAACTATAGTATTGCACACCTGGAACCTATGTAATTCTTATTAATTAATGTCACCCAGTAAGTCTAACAATAAAAAATTTAAAAAATAAAAAAAAAACCTTTTCTTATTATCCAGGTATAGAAAGCACATGCTACTTACTTTCTCAGCTTCCCACCATTGAAATGAGCAGTATATTGAGATGGGAAGGAAACATAGTTAAAACTAGTTTTCAGATGAAGACACTAAGGCTCAAAATGGGTCAATGGTTCTCTTTCAGTTATGCAATGCCAACATTATTTTTTCTTACAAGAATGAGCCCAGCATTCTCAGGTTGTTATGCTTGTATGTTTTTCTAAACACAATTGATAAATCACTGCTTTTTTTTCTGTAGCTGCTTAGACAATGTGTTAGTATTATCCATTCCTTCTAAGGACATGAAAATTTAGTGTGTCCTTGATAAATTTTTATTCAGCTTGTGTTATCAAAAAGGCTTCAATTAAAAGTGCCAATTGAATATAAGGCTCTCTTTGTTTTATTGTGGAGATTTTAAACAATATTTATTGGAATCATACGTCAGCAAGATTTCCCACTAAACATTAAAAATGTAAGTTTATGAAGAGAGGAGGATGACAGAGAAGTGTGGATTAAATTACAACAGGGCTATACAAACTATCTTGTTTAAAGATAAAACTAGAACTAGTAGATTAGTCCTGGAGAGCTAATGAACAGTATAGTGAAAATAGTCAATAATGCTGGATTTTAAACTTCCAAATTGCTAAGAGATTAGATTTTTATTGTTCCCACCATGAAGAAGAAATGGTAATTACGTGGTAGAGGTGTTAACAGACACTAATGCGGTAACATGTTGAAATATATAAATGTATCAAATCAACAATTGTACACCTTAAACTTACACAATGTTATGTGTTAATTATATTTCAGTTTTTATAAAAGCTCTCCCAGGAGCAAAGGATACATAGCCAAGTCTTATGGAATGACACCCAATTCAACCTAAATGGGAGAAGACTTTCCAAAGTGTCACTTCCTCCGTCTAGTAAACCTGTCTAATTAGACACAATAGCCAAGATGTGGATAGGCACATTTCATTCAACGATCAGGCCAATAGAAGAGTTCAAGTAAATGGAAATTAAAAAGAGACACTTAACTAGTTGAGACAAGGAACAACAACAATAACAACAACAAAAGCAGTTTAGAAGATGAGCTCAGAGCAATATTTTGGGTTTGTGAACAACCAACTTGGAATTCTTGGACTTCTCCAAGCATTGTGCCTTCAGAACAATCAAAACAGATCTTTCCACTTTGGTGTTCACAGAGAGAAATGAGAACATTAGAGCCAGCCTGAATTTGAGATCATGATAATATTTTAAAAAAGAAGAACTGGTCAGGGAATGGGTAGAGAAGATTCTTCTGCTCCGGTAAAAATAGGGAATTTGTAACTATCTTTGATTCCTTGTTTTGATTTATTTTACATAGTTTGTTCATGGTATTTAAAATTGGGTATATTATTTATTTTTATAAACTCTAAGGTGTTGGATAAATTTGCTCTTCTGTAAGATTTACTCAATGAACTTCTTGTTTTATCATTCCACTTGTATTTTTGCATAATGACAGTGAAAATGAACAGCTGTTAAGTGAGGAATCCTGCATGATGCAGGGGGTGCTCTATTGATGTCCACAAATTCTGCCCTGGCTGCCCCATTTTGGTGTCTTGCATTACTTCTAAAAGCAATGATGTAAGATTTTCTTATGGATGAATAGAAATACTTTGGATTAGATTGCTCTTTCATAAGGAACTAAGTATTCCTTATTCAATTCTTATATTGACTCATATTACTGACATCCATAAGCAGAAGTAGATTACTTACAATTAAAATTCCTGTATGGTAACTATTAAGGGAAAAGAGATTGTTGCCTACATTGCCCCAAGCTCATTAGCTACCTGATGTTCAGAGGTACACAATTCTCAAAGGATAGATGAACAAATCTCAAAGCTTGAGATAATTTCATATAGGCAGTTCCTATAAGTTGAATGTGTTTCTTTTTAGATAAAAATAAATCAATAAAAATAAAGCTAAGCATATGAATGTTAACTTTTTTTTTAAAGATTCAAATATATATTATTACCTATTAAAATCCACATACTTAATTTGTGGATTTAGTAGTGTCAACATGGAAAGCCCAGCTGACCATTTGCTATGAAACTATGCAGTGTGGCATTGCCTCGATTATCTCATAATAGTTTAATGTTTTGTCCTCAGGTTTGTAAGTCCAGAAAAAAATATGTAGATGACATATAATATATAATTATTTCCAATTTGATTAAACTCAGATTGGTTAACTCATTAATATCCAAATATCTAAGAGATGCAGACCATTTTGCTAAGGTACTCAGATACTGTGATGCCCTGATAATGCTGAGAAAGTCATTCATAGCAAAATGAGGAAATGTTCTATGAACCAGAATTCTAAAGGAGGAACACATTGGCTTACTAGGGTACTCTGCTCACAAAATGATTTTTTTAATTAGAATAAAGATATTGGGTTGTAGTTTAGAGCATGGAGTTTTTAATAAGGCTGGCTTGAGTTCAAATCCTGGCTTTGACTGGGTTACTGAACATCTCTGTATTTCAATTTTGTTTTCCATAAAATGGGACTGCTAATGCTCATCTTCAGCATGATGACTGTTATATATTTAAATGTCTGCCTTTGATAATTTACATATGACCATCTAATATGATTAGGCATATAACCATGATCCAAGGAGAAAGTGCTGAATAAAAGAGGCAAGCTGCCTGGCCCTCAAGAGCAAATAGGGTGGTGGGGTAAGAAACAATGGACTAGTAACCATGTTAATAAACATATTATTATAAATGTACAAGGCAGATATAATCAATAACCATCAAATAATGGAGACACCTTCCCAGAAGTGGTATTCAGAGTGGGATCCTCCTAAAATTGAGTATGTGTTCATCCAGGCTGACCAGACGTCCCATTTTAAACAGAACAGAAAACAACAGTACTATCTTGTTTCAAACAGTATGTACGGTCAGGCTAAATTTAAGGTGTCAACAGGCTGACCATGCATACCATTAGAAACGGGACAACACCGCCATTTTCTGTCCCATTTAAAACGGGATGTCTGGTCAACCTATCAGTCACTTAAGGCTTGGGTCAAGGGCTTTGGGTTTTTGAGGACCATGATCAATTTTCTTAGTTGGGGCGGAAGGAGGGAAGAAAGAAATGAGAGAGAAGGAGAGAGGGAGTTTTAAATAAGAATGTTTCCTGATCTAAATTATTATAAAGGCAAGACTTCAGTTGTTGTGTAGACAGGTAAGTAAGAGGCAAGATTGGAAGTGCCATACTTACTAGGCTAAATGTGAAGGACAAATAAAATCTCCCTTCTACTATCAGTAAACGGTAGCTATTATCATCTCTGAAACTGTATTTTATATGTAATTAGAAATCTAGCTTCACAATAACTTAGCTAATAGGGTTATAGTATAGGTCTTGGACCCAATGGTCAAATTATCCATCATGCTGTCTCCTGCTTCTAGAATCCTCAACAATTCTAGAACATTTTATACCACTCTGATATTGGCTGTATTAAATTTTACTATAACTCAAGAGTCAGATTTTCTTCAGTCCTATTTCCCCATTCACTTCCTCACCCCTAGAAGATTCCTTACAGAGCTTCTTCATAGCCATACTCTCGTGCTCGTCTCAGTGAGTTACTACTTTCAGCAGAAGACTCCATCCCTCCCCTTCATTGAAAAAGGTAATTTTAAAATAAATATAGACTCAAAACAGTACTACACTTTGAAGAAAACTTTTCCCTTTCTACTCTGAGAAATCACTTTTCTCCTTCTTTGTAAGGATGAAAACCTATCTGTTATTTCTTCTGGGATTTAACATATCCATTTATCTGCAATATTTACTGGTAGGTTGAACCACATGAAAGTGCTGTTTTGCAGGACAAGAAGAATTGAATATCATCCATTTCCTACTACTCAACATTATCTTTAACAGCTGTCTCCTCTGTGCCTCTCATTACCCCCACTCATATGGGGTACTTTCCGCTGAAAACAAAGAACATGATGTCTCTGTATAAATAACCTTTCCATACTAAAAGAAGACAACATTATTATTGGCATATTATTTTGTACAAGATAATGTCTTTCCTATTTTCTTCTTTCCTTTTACCATTGTGGTTCTAAAAGATGTAGCCTATATTCTGCCTCTGATTTCTCCATTTGTTGCAATCTGATTTATCATTCTGTTCTCCTGAAGATCCTTAGCAATAGCCTACTTTGCAAAATACAGATATACCCAAATCATTTTACTTTATTTTGTTTTATTGTTGTATTTTGTCTAGGCTGACATATTTTTTCTTTGAGAGATAAAAGTTATTGGGTGGGAACATTCCAAAGCAAATTGTCTGGGTTCAGATTCTAGTTGCACCAAACACTTATTATTGTTATTACAAATTATTAAAATTAAGTAAATTGCAAGTTATTTAAGTTGTAGTATCTTAATTATAGTACCTATTCATAGACTTGGGAAGATTAAATAATTTAATAAAATTAAAGTGTTTGCTACATTGTAATTTCTCTATTTTTATTTCTGATGACATACTCATCCAGTCTTTCCTTTGTGGTACTGCTCCCTGACAAATCCACTTCCTTCTGGGCGGGAAATCTTCATGGTGACCTCAGTATCCCTGCCACTTGCAGGTGTTCTGCCAGCCTAGAGAACGTTTCCAAGTTTTTCAAATGTAATGACACTCTATGAAGATAGGGACTTCATTTGGATCTGCTTACTGTTGTGTACCTTACATCCAGTATGGCGCCTGGCAAATGGTGGGTGCCCAGCTGATATCAGACACATGAATGAATGCACTCTTCAAGTGTTTAGTCCAGAAAACTCAGGTACATCCTGAAATTAAATCTTAGAGATGATTCTGGAAAACAACATGGTCTCTAATTTATATTAAAAGGTACCTGACCCACAAATGGTAAGAATTGTTTTAATGCCTTCCTGTCTTCCTCAGTAAATGGAAAGTCCCATTTCTTTGTATAAGTTACGGTTTTATTTTTCCTTATTTTATTGTTTCCAACATTTGGTATCACAAAAGCTATTTAAATATACTTTTGTGTTCCTGTAATTGCTGTGCGTGACCAGAAACTTAGTCTATCCAGTCAGCCAATTCCTGGGTGCTAAGCTAACTCTGGGCTCTACATTTATAACTTTGATCCTAGATCTTTCTGAATAAGATGAGATATATGACTCCAGCCACCATGCCCTGATACTGCTCCTGAAGCTCTATAAAACCCACTCCTGCCCAAAATCCCTCCAGAGGAAATGTTCTATTGTGGTGAGGCCTCAGATTCCCCCAATCCATGGCTTCTTTTCCCTTGAATAAAAGATATCAAAGTTAATTATTGAATTGTTTAATTTTTATCATTTTACAATGGAAACAATAGTTTGAGGGAAAAAAATAGTTGACTGGCTCAAGGGTTAAAACATTTGGAGTAGAATATACACAGATTTAACAAATAAAATTAACAAGTAAAAAGAATATTCTTGTAAGAATAGTTAATTTCTCAAAATTAAAGGTATTTTCTCAAAATTAGAGATATTTTCTTCTCTCACATATAAATTAACTATAGCTAAGCAAAGTGACTGCCTTAGCATTGATTACATGCAAAACATCAGGGAAAGGCTCTGAAACTAGAAACAAAATTTAAATCAATTTTAAAATGAACCAGTAAATGATTAACTAGGCAAATATAAATTATTTTTATTGGTTTCCGCTAGGGGTTCTTAGATTTAAGCAGATGGTTCGTACACTAAATGGGTTCTAGATTCATTACAAATTTTTCCCTGCTCGAAAAGAATTTAGAAAAGTAAAATGTTTTTCTTCATTTTACTATTACTCTTTGCATGTATCAGACTGGTACAAACTTGAAGTTTCTTGAAATAACTCTACATATCGGAGCACAAAACCTCGTTTTCCTGTTAATCCCTCGTTATCTCCACCTCGTTAGCAAGGCCGTGGATCCCCCCCGAGAGTGGTGAGCTAGGGGACTCTCCCACGAGTGACCGCGGGCGTCTGGGTAGGTACCTCGCGAACGTGCGTGCAGAGCGTGTCTCTCGGGCTGCGGGGGGAGTGACCCCGAATGCCACGCCCTCTGATGGACAGCGGCTCTCCTGTCATTCACAGTTTCCGTCGGAGGCGCCGCCGAAGCGGCGGAGGGAGCGGCCACGGGGAGTTGTTCCCGGCATTCTCTGGCTCTGGCCTCGGCAGCCAGCGAGCAGGCCCAGCTCACCTGGCAGGGCGCTGTGCTAAGCGTCCTCGCAGCGTCACGGGAACACTCCGCAAGGCAGCGAGGGAGAGAAACGTGCCCACGGAACGCAGCCAGGCGGACGCCACCGGCGCAGCTGCCCTGTGTTTTCGGGCGGCATGGGGCACTTGAAACGACTGTCCTGTCTTTTTGCGCTCACGTCTTCCTAGCGTGTGTGAGGGAGGCGGCCACGCGGCTTCCGCAGGAAACACGGACACTTCCGCCGGAAGCCGCGGCGGTGCACGGCGATTGCTTTCTCTCACACTTCCGTTCCTGCTCTGTGGCACTGTGTCCTAAGCCGGGGCCGAGCTGACCTCACTCCCCGTTCTCTGTGACTTTGCCTTCTTCCTGCTCCGTAGCTCCTGTCCCCAATCAAAATCCCGCCCCCGCCGGAAGGCACCTCCACCATCCTTTCTAGTAGGTCGCCCACAGATGAGATCCCACGGTGTTTTAGCTTTAGAGTTTACAAACCATAATGATTATGTGGTATCCCTGGGGAAAATGATATTAAAAAATAATATAATCACGATAGTTATTTAATACTCAGAATTTTTTTATTGAAAATAGAGTGCTGATGGGGAGTTTCTGTATCATGAAGCAAAATTGTTTTTATTTTTTTCTAATTAAAGCACACGGATGTTAAAGCTATGGAAAAGAAGGCTCTAATTCTACTTTGAAAGATGAAAAATCGGGTCACTTTCAGAATCTTTCAATAGACTGACCGAAAGGTTGGCTTTCCCTCATTGGTTTGGATATATATGTTTTTGTCCCTCACGTGCACATTGTCAGTCAGTCAGCAAATATTTGTGGTGCCTGCTCGTTGCCACCCACTGTGTGAGGACAGGGCTAGAGAAGGAAAGAAAAACTAAAACATGTCAACAAAAATGTATTACACTGTGGATGTCAACAATTACGAAGAGATTTCACCCTGATTGCAAGCTAGCAAGTGAGCCTGCCATGGTGTCCCGTCCTCAGAAAAGACCTGAGGCCACCACATCAAACGAAATCACTATTACAGCAAAGCAGGCAGCATGAGCTGCTTGTTTGCATCCCTCCCTCCCTCCGCCTCAACCCTCACAGGGTCAAGGTGAACAGGGACCCGGGGAAATAGGACACGTGCACGGGTTTCCGCTGCAGCTGAGGATCCCTGAATTAAGTTCTGGATATTTTTACTTATTTACCTTTTACTCAGGTCATAAATACATTTAAAAGCACATAATAGTTTTACTGATGTATTCTATACACAAAAAAGTCACCTATTAAAAGGGAACCTTTCAATTTTTATTTATTCACAGTTTTTGTTTGTTTTTGGTGGTTCCCTGGCTGGGAATCGAACCCAGGCTGCAGTGTTGAGAGCACCGAAGCCCAGTCACTACACCACCAGGGAACCCTATTACTCACAGTCTTGTGAAACCATCAACATAATCAAATTTAGAACACTTTCATCACCCCTAAATTAACTGCACCCCCATCATTAGGCATTCCGCATTACCAAACCCCCTTCCCATAGCCCTAGGCAACCACTAACCAAGTTTCTGGTCTGTTTTCCTCTTCCTGCCATGCCATATGAATGAAGTTATACCATATCAGGCCTTCATAACTGGCTTTCAAATTTCAAGATAATGGAACACAATTGAGGAATATAAGCAAGAAAGTGAAATTATCAGATTTACTTTCTAAGGGAAATATTCAAGAAGCTGTGCAGTATATAAAAATCTGGAATGAGAAAAAAGAATTTCTTCTGTATATATGAAAAAAAAACACCCGAATTTAGTTTGTGTTGAAATTGTGGTTAGTTCCTTGAATTATGTTATTTTGAAAATAACAACTGATCCTACATTAAACATTTTGACCCCAGTTTTTTTTTAAGTGTCACCTATGGATCATAATATAATTATTTAGGTCAAGTGTATCACATAGGAAAAGACTATAGAGTGAAAATAAACAAGATTAGAACTAAACTCTAAGAAATGGAAAAACATGTATATGTGTATATATATTGGCAGAGAAAGAAGAACCAGTGGAGTTTCAGAAAGTACAGCATCCAGCAGACATAACGCCCTTTTAAAAATAGTCTAACATAAAGGGACATGTTGTCTTAGCAACCTTTGTGTTGTAGGTTTTATGAACCTGTGTTCATAGAAAAGGGCATTATTTGTGCCGGACTGTATAGTAAGAGAGGGGAAAATGAAAACCCAGAGATTGTGTTATAATAAAAGGAAAGCCAAAAAAGTGTTTCCAAGCTTTATCTTCACACCTCAGTCAACCAAATAAATCTTTTCTTATGCTCTCTCTCCCTTGTCCTTTGACCCACTCAATAGATTTCTTAATTTATGAGAAATTAACTTTGCTCTTAATTTTCAAAACATACAAGTTCATATTCTTTGCTACCTTGCTCTCCTAGATTATATTTTTACAGTCACATTATACAGTCATAATTTAAAGGCCAGGTATTTTGGAAAATACTTTATGGAAAATTGGTTCAGACTCTGAATTAAGTAAGTTATTTTGAGCCCTATGTGTAGATTTGCACTTAATATATTTTTAATCAATAATGTCATATATTTAATGTATAATATATACAATTTGAAGATATCTACATATCATTTATATATCTATACCTACATCGTTTTTTATCTCTATCTCTACATCTCTATCTATATTTACATCTACATCTATATCTATGGAGATATAGCTAAACACTCATAAAATTCTTTTGTGCATGACTACAAACAAATGCACAAATAGCATCTGTACTTTGAACCAGAGCTACTCTGTATCATTATTTATGCTGTAATTCACTGAAAACTATTAGGGAGAGATGATAGTGGGAGAACAGGAACAACCATACTCACATTTTGTTCAGAACAAAAATAGCCCCAACATACTTTGCAGGTTGTAATTATGACTGGCTAGACCATAAAGGTTTTACCCTGTCCATAAAAGCCTTCCAAATGAGTAGTTCTAGTAGTTTTTGAGCCCATTTATCCCTCTCCACCAAAGAACCCAAATACCAAAACATTAAATAAACTAAGAGGACAGAAGAGACATACTCCAAATTAGATGGTGCCTGAGTGCTGGCTCCTGTGAGGAAGAAATCACAGTGAAAACCCCAGCCACTATTTGTCTGTCTAGAAATGTTTCCACTGCCAGTTACAAAATAGACCTTTGTGAACTTTCCCAGTGGGAAAATAAGTCACTCCATTAGATTGGCTAAATCTTCTTTAATGTTTAAAATAAAGTAGCCAGGCCATGCACCAATCTGTTTGGCTTATTTCCACCCGCCCTCAGTCCAGAAAGCAATGTACCCATTTATTTCAGTGTGCTGGCCATTACCAACCCGAGAATGTCTATAATGAGACCATTTCTCTCTCTCTCTCTCTCTCTCTCTCTCTCTCTCTCTCTCTCTCTCTCTCTCTCACACACACACACACACACACAAACACACACACACACACACAGCCCAGGGCCTGTTTTCTCTTTCTCTGCTACTTCTAATGCAAGAGAACATTTCAAATATTGGGTCCAAGAACTGTTTGGAGCTAACAAACATTCAAAGACTTGTAGCAGGTGGGAATAACACCTGTTCATGTCTTTTTCCAGAAAAAAACAATCGCCTCTTTAGAATCCCCAGCTGTGGTGAATTCAAAAGTGACTTTGAATGCAAGCAAATAGTGAGAAGGCTCTCTTTGAAAGGCTGAGCCTGTTAGAGAAAGTGATCACTCATGGATTATAGGTAAAATGGAGGGTTAAAAACCACAACTCAGAGTAGTAGGCAGAGGCTAAAGCCATTGCAGGTGTGAATCTTAATGGTTGTTAATTAGGTAGAGTTTCAAGAGAGAAAAGAAACACAGCAGGTGTGAGGTGTGTGTTTTTGCTGATGAGGAAGCAGTGTAAACATTCCACTCTGGAAAAAAAACAAATTCAGTTTTATTTTCTCTGTAGTGTAGACTTTGTTTCAATTAGTGCCAGATGATTACTCTCTTTTATGATTCAACAAAGATACAACATTATTCCTCCTCTAAATATTACTAACTGCAAATCCCAAGTGGCACATCTGAGAGTGCTTCATCTTGATTCACTTTGAGGAGAGGGCAAGTTTGCGTGGGTAGGTTAAAGAAAAGAGAAAGAAATTGTAATCTTGAACACTAATGAGATTTTAAGAGATAGTCTTGTAATTTTTCTCTGGATGGTAACTCTATTGAGCTAACCTAACACATAGCACTCTTTGCATCTCTAACCAAATCAAAGTTGATCGAAGATATTTTCTTCTGAGAAACATCCCGTGCCAGCTGTTTTCACAGTCTCCTATTTAACACGTCGATGCAGGCTGCTTTAGTATGTTATTATCACTTTCTCAGAATTCATGATATTAATATAATTTCATCATCAAACCTTCTTGTTCATCCCTAAGTATTTATTTGGTTATGCATAGACACATTTAGTTCTGATAAGGTGAAATTGTCTTTGTGTTTATGAAGTACTTTGTCAATATCGTCATCAATTAGAACCCTGACATTGAAGTCTCAGAATGATTTAATATTGATTACTTAGAAAAACACTGAAAAGCCATTGGATCTCTGTATATAAAGTGTAGTTTACACCAGAGGTCCCTGACTCCTGGGCGCTGGACTGCTACTAGGCTGAACAGCAGGAGGTGACCAGCAGGCAAGGTTGCTAAGCTTCATCTGTATTTACAGTTGCTCCCCATTGCCCGCATTACTTACTGCCTGAGCTCTGCTTCCCTGGATCAGTGGCAGCATTCCATTCTCACAGGAGTGTGAACCCTATTGTAAACTGCGCACGCGCGGGGTACAGGTTGCCGCGTTCCTGTTGAGAATTTAATGCTGGATAATCTGAGATGGAGCTGAGGCAGTGACGCTAACACTGGGATGTGCGTGCAAATACAGATAAACAGCAGAGAGGTTTGACTGCACCGAGACCATAATAAATCAGTTGCTTGCCAACTCATACAAAAACTGTATCAGTGGGTGGCAAGTGACCATTAAGCTGCATCTAGTGGCAGGCTTTAAGGCAGAATCCGACACTTATTTGAGTCCGTGCTTGGCCCGCTGGTTATTTTGTTTACTGCTTTCATCCATGCCTCTTTCCTGCACTGCACACTTGTCTCAGATGGAACCGTCTAGTTGCAGGAAACCAAGCTCAGGGCTATCGCCGATTCTGCATTACGGTGAGCTGTATGATTACTTCATTATATATTACAATGTGATAATAATAGAAATAAAATGCACAATAAATGTCATGTACTTGAATCATCCAGAAACCATCCCTCCCCCCACCACACACACCATCCCTGAAAAAATTGTCTTCCATGAAACAGGTCCCTAGTGCCAAAAAGTTTGGGGATCGCTGGTCTACACTACAATGTCTACACTACAAACTACATAAAAACATGTATGACTGGGTTTAATATTTTGACATATATTTTTGTTTGTTTCTTGTGTTTCTCCTTTTCTACTTAATACAGTGTCGACATTTATAAAGCAGTTATCAGTGTTTAAATAATGTATACTGAGAAATGATGATGTACAATTGCATGTATATTATATAATTTATCTCAAACCAGCTCACTAAGTTAGGGGTTAATATCACTACTGTCCAGACAATAAAATGACATGAGGCTGGAGACCTTCAAAACATACTTATACAACAAATAACTAGATTAATAAATGGATGATTTATCCCAGATCCCCAGAATACTTAAATGTCAATACACACAGACTCCCATCACATTTAGCAATCTTCTTTCCATATATTAATCACATTTTTTGTGATATCGACACAAGAACAGTCATTTACTCATTATGAGTGACAAATTCCCAAATCTTTATGAGAACCTGCTTCACACTCACAGCCTATTCATGCTTCTGTGTCTAATTGGGCTAAGTGAATGGGAAATATGACACCTGTTTGACATTTCATGAAACAGTATCACTAAACTAAAACTTCTAGCAAATGAATACAAGAGCAGTTGTGGATTGTCCCCAAGGTTTGAAAATGCCACCAGTTTTGGAGTAGTTTAGTTACCACATTTACTGGATCTTTTAATATTGGATACAGCTAAGTATTATATCAAATGTTTCTTTTTTATTTGTGGGCTAAATTTGCTTATCCTATTGGCATTTTAAACAATTTAATATACAATTAATAATTAAAATATTTTAATTTAACCCTGAGAGATCTTTAAATCTCTTTTTGAAGTCTTTTATGATGTTGTGTCACCTCATCTAGCAGAAGCTTATTGAGTATAATCTGTTCCCAAGCTGGATTTTATATCTCTTATGTATTTTCATATATCTTATGTATATCTTATGTATTTTCATATTTGTATGCCATAATGAAAACATTCTACCAATAACAAACTGTTGTTTTTAATTAGCAGCCTACTAAAGTTCAGAATTTGTAATCTTAGAGGAGTGTTATTAACCTTTAAGAATTGTTGTAGGCTAGTTTTGATATAATATTGGAGAACTCACTATAGTTATGTTCATTTCACTGACTTTACCATTGGCTTATAAATTAATAGATGAAAAATATAATCTTATGGGGGCATAATATGGATAGAAAATTAAACCACATAACCTTTTCTATTTTGGGAATGACATTTTGATAAATTGAAACTAATTAACTTTCAGCAGGAAGTGATATGGTACAGAAACCTTTCTTCCTTTTTCATGGAAAGAATATATTCAAACTTCTTAAATATAACTTAAATATTTTTGGAAGGGAGGAATGTTCAGTCTAGTTAGGACTTCCTAAATTTTATGAGAGAAGCTAACAGCAAAATTGCAATCATTGGATTCATTAAGAAAATGAGAAGGGTAGCTTATAATGACTATCATAACATGTTGTAGTGTTTATTAAGCAGTGTCCTTACAGAAATTTCATTTCAGATCTTTAAAAGTCTGACTTATGAAGCAATTTATTAAGCAGGATAAAATCAATTAAACTATGCTGCTATTTTTATAGATTATTTGTGTACTAAGCAAAATATAGATAGTGATATCTTTGATATTTTATATAAAAAGTAATAATTTTAATGGTCAGTAATTTAAATGTAAAATACTTAAAAAAATACTTGAAATCTGTATTGAAAGTAATAAACATATCACCATTGTAAAATATACCAAGCCATTTTTAGTTTTGTGACCTTGAATTAGCATCAGTTTCTTCTTTGAAATCGTAGGGTTAGCTTCAATATTCCAAAGCCATCTTCCAAGTTTGAAATGAATAATAAATGAATAAATAATGTGTTAAACTCTAAAAATATATTTTTGAAGTTTATTTTATTTACTGCTTTTATAATTCTCATAAGATCTCTTAGATGTATTGGTATATAAATAACTTCACATAACTTAGATGTACTCATTTTATCCCAGGTTTTCCAATCCTGGGTCTTAAAAGTATGTAAAGCCACTTTTAATGTATAAGAACAAAAGAATTTAAATGAAAAAATCATTTATATCATTGACTATAGATAATTCTCTTCTTTCAGTTTTTTAAGTGTATTACTTCAAAAATTATTATTAATAGGCATGAAACCAGAAGCAATCATTAATTTCCTTTAAAAGAAAGACTACAATAGGTTTATTAAGCTTATAAATCATGCTAGTAACCTCCATACATGGATTTTATTTATATATTTTACAGTAGGTAATGGGAAACTCTGGTCCTCTTACTGAGAAACTGTTTAGAAAAATTCAAGTGTAATTGGACAAGCCCCATCAATTCATTTATATATTGTTATGTCTGCTTTCCCACTATAGAGCTGAGAAGTTGTAACAAGACCCTATGGCATATAAATTCTAAATGTTTACTATTTGGCTATTTATAGAAAAAGTTCGTTGACTCTTGCTTTAGACCAGGGGGTGCCTGGGTCACATTGGAAGAAGAATTGTCTTGGGCCACACGTTAAATACACTAAGGATAGCTGATGATCTCAAACAAAAACAAAAACAAAAACAAAACAAAACAAAAAACTGCACAAAAACATCACATAATGTTTTAAGAAAATTTATGAATTTGTGTTGGGTCGCATTCAAAGCAATCCTGGGCTCATGCGGCCCAGAGGCCGTGGGTTGGGCAAGCTTGCTCTACATACTAAAATCTCTTAACCCAAGAAAAGTATTCTTAATATAGTTTCATGGAAGAGAATAATGTATTAAATCCAATGTTTGTGAACAAATATGGGGGAAAATTTGAATATTTGCTTCTAATTGAGATATTGAATTATCTTTAATTATGAATGACAGCAAAAACAATACTTGTATTAGCTATGTTTTTGAACATGGAAACAATAAAAATTACAGATATTTTCATAACATATGGTAATTATTTTAAATATGTTAAATATTAATATTGAATTACTGCACCCAAATTATGGTACTCAGACTCTCTGATATAGCTCTAATGTGTTAATAAAAAAATATATAAAATATCAAAAATTCTTTGTAAATATGTTGGTGATTAACTTTTTATAATTAATTTCCTTTGTAATCCTTTCATTGTATCTTTTATATTTAAAGACAGTATTTGAAGAAATGTTCTAGAGGCTTCACCAGAATGCAAAAGAGCTCCATAGCAAAAAGTAAATAAATAAAATAAAAAATAAAATAAAATAAATTAAGAACTGCTCCTTAAATAAATAAATTTTAAAGTATCAAAGTATATTTATTTAGATTTAGATAACAGGTATCATAAGTGACCATCGATTTCATCCTTGTCTTAATCAAATTAGATTTTAGCTACTTTTTCTAGAATAATTTTAGGCCAAAGGAAGATAATTTGGGATACCACAGAAGTTGGAGTTTTTTGTGTTACATTAACCCTAAATATAACTTGATGAATATTCCATAAAGAAACTGCCAGCCAAGACTCCTTGT
The DNA here is from genome assembly GCA_004026885.1 of Lyroderma lyra. Taxonomy (NCBI): domain Eukaryota; kingdom Metazoa; phylum Chordata; class Mammalia; order Chiroptera; family Megadermatidae; genus Lyroderma; species Lyroderma lyra. The sequence continues at coordinate 31,948 of PVJL010009130.1, read as the reverse complement.
GTGAATACCACATCTCTCTTAATGCTACTTTGCTTTACCGTTTACTGCTCCTGGACTTTGAGAATAATGTGGAACCCCTAATTTAAATTCCAAATTGCCAACAAGAATTGTGAGACTGTGTTCTGCTCTTTCAACTGTGGACATTTCAAATCTCTTGAATATTCAAGAGGGCATTCTCTTTTCAAAAAGGATTGTTCTATTAATGAAATTACCACATGGCCCAGCAATCCCTCTTCTAGGTATCTGCACAAAATATCTGAACACATTTATTCACAAACATATATGTATCCCTATATTCATTGCAGCATTATTCATGGTGGCCAAGACATGGAAACAATCAAAATGTCCTTTGATAGTTGATTGGATAAAGAAGATGTGGTACACATACACAGTGGAATATTATTCGTCCATAAGAAAAGAAGAAATGCTGCCATTTGCAACACCATGGATGGATCTTGAGATTATCATGCTAAGTGAAAAAAAAATCAGACAGAAAAAGTGAAGAACCAAATAATTTCACTCATATATAAGATACAACACAAAAGCAACACACAAGACAAACAAACAAACAAACAAAAACTCGTGGACACAGACAACAGTTTAGTGGTTATCAGAGGTAAAGGGGGTAGGGAGTTTTTGCAAGAGGATAAAGGGACTCGAAAATAAGGGGATGGAAGGAGTTTGACTTTGGGTGATAAACATACAATGCGATAGATAGATGATGTATTATAGAAATATACACTTGAAACCTATGTATTTTACTAACCAGTGTCACCCCAATAAATTTAATAAAAATTATAAAAAAGAAAAGTATTTTTTTCTTTTGTCCTTCATTGGCCTGAGACTGTAATAGTATTTATCTAGTCTATGCTTCCAATCTTTGCCTCCCATTCATGCATCTGTCACAGAGAAAGGTCTCTGAAGGAGCTGTCCACATAATGTGTCCAGGACACTGTACTGTAAGCCTGATGAGTTATGGCAAGGCTGGAAAAGGAATTATGCATAGTATTTTCTGCTTAATATCTAGAAAACTGATATTTGTATCTCAAAGCATTATTCTCCGTCATTGGTATTAACTAGTTTTTGATAAATATCCCTTACTAAAAGTGATTTTAAAATTTATGTCATTAATTGCATGTGGTTTTCTGGTTCTAAAGTACTTAGTGTGGACAATAATTAGAAATAAAAGGTAATAGGAAGGTTGTACATTAATACTGAATTTAAAAAGCTTTTTTATGTATCTCAAGTTATTAAGTGAAATTAGAATGTTTTTAATGTGTTAATGTAATCATAGTATAAAATAGTAAATATGATATTAATTATAGTCAGGTATTATTAGAGTACTTTAATTGTTCTTCATTAAAATTTCATTAGTTTGGCATTCAAAATTAGTTCTGTTGATTGGAAATTGTACACTCCTTCAGTTTAATAAAAATGTTTGTCACAATATCCAACTACTTTTAATTAGACTCACATTGTCTTTACTGTTTCATTAGGAACAAAGGTATAAAAGTGACCTAAGGCAGACGTGTGAAAGGTCTTCTTACCGTTACTGGCCCCTTAGTTTTATTGACTTTTGATGAATTTTGAAATCTTGTGCTTAAAGTGCAGAGTATTTAAAACCAGGATGTGTTGTAGTTAGGGGTTGAACTGAGGTTCAAAAGTGATCTTATTATACCTGCAGTTATTCACAAAATACAATTTAAAAAATTAGCATGCATATATATTTTGTTTTGCTTCATATATTTTGTTTTGCTTCATAATTGCCCTGAAAATTTTATGGCTTTTCTCTATTCTAAGGTCTAACCAAATGAGGAATCAACATACTGGGCCAAAGTGTTATTTTGGGTCAATTGATCCAAGATACCGTCTAAGAAATAATAAGGTTTTTTATTTTGCTTTTGCTTTAACATCAGCATTAAGATACAATTAAAATATTAATTATAAATGATAGAACTCATAAATTTATTGTTCATCATTTTCAGTTAACATAGACAAATATATATTTTTGACTGAAAATTTTTAGGCTTTACCAGTTTGTTAGATCATGTTTCTTTTATCTCTTACCTGAGAGAACACCTTATATTACACTTGCATTGCTTCGGGGGGCATGTCATTTGATTTCCTTAACAATATGATAATCTTCTGCGGAGGAAAATTTAAGCCTTTACTTCTGAGAGGGCAGAAATTTCTTTGGACTTTAAAATGACAATCTAAGATGATTCAAAAATTTCTAACATCTTATGTCTGGCAGAGTAAATTTCTTGTATAAATATGCAACCCTTCATGTACCAAAATGTCAATCTCTTACTATATTTAAACTTTCACTTTTTCTTATTAAAGTACTGATAAAACCCTGAGTCAGAAGTGGCTGTGTGAAGTTTCTAGGTTTATATCTTATCTTGGTCCCATCTAGGTCCTCTTCTTTAATTTCTTCTTTAAAAAAAAAGAAGTCTGCCTTGAATGCTACTTTGTGTCCAGTGCAACTGCATAGTCCTTACCAATCTAACGATTTATTAAAATAAAAAAACTGGCTTCTCACTGATAAAAATTGTGCCTCACTTAGGCCTCACTCAGTTTTGGCTGTTTAAAATATTTTTTAATGTTCTCTTAACTGTGGGATACATTCATTATTTTAAAACATTTAAAAGGTCTTCTCATATTATTGGTTTTCTCAATGTCTATTTACAGTCCTTATATCTTTATTGCCATCCTATCATACACTTGCAAATAAAACAAATGCAAAAAAAATAACATAACGAATGCACAAACACAGATGAAATAAAACACAAACTTCTACTTCTTACTCCCCATGAACTAGAATTCCTTTGTGCCTGAATTGTTTGCCCGATGGCAAAAGGCTTGAATTACTTCACAATTCTTTATAGGTAGCAAATGTCCTTAATGGTATAATGCAAAGAGCGTCAGGTTTGTAGCAAAATTAGCAATGAAGAAGAACAACAATAATAGTATTAATACCTAACCTTTAAACTCTGTAGCTAAGTAAGAAAACTAACCCCTTAGTACTCTCAAGTCTTATTCTTCCCTTGACATGAGGGTCATACAGGTTCTCTTTTGGGGATTGTGAGAATTCAAGGGATGACTGTGTGGAAGTATCTAGAATCATCATTAAAGCTTTGTCTATACTTAGCGATAATTTCTTCCCCTTTCTTATTCACAACACCCACAGGATGTTGAGTCTCTAGTACCTGCTATGTGTCCAACCAAAATTACACTGAGTGTGAAAGAGCCTAAATAAGGCAACCTCTGGGTCAAGATGGCCATACTGCAAGCTGTTACTTCACTCAGAAATGTATCAGAAGTAGTCCAGAAACCGGCACAAATGAGGTGACAAAGCAAAAAGACGTTGGGCTAGGATTTCTTTTCATCTCAACGTTTAGGAAAAGAGACATCAGCAGAAGAACGAAATGGACAAGAAGAAGAATATTCTCTTTGTTACGTTCTGTTTCTCCTTCTTTGTCCTGTTCTTTCCTTCAGCGTCATGAAAACTCCCCACGCAGGTGGTGTGACATTGGACACAAGCGCTGTTGTAAACGACTAGAGATGACAACTGTGGTCCAGAGCACTGGCAAATACAGTGTTAGGTCCTTTATGAAGGTTTCTTGAAAAGGAAATGCAGGCTCCCTTCCCTGCCCTAACACTGCCTGCTTGTGTGATCTCTCTCCTCTCTGCGTCTTTGGGTGCTCATATAACACTCATATGAAATGAAGGCATTTTCATTAAAGGTGCTCTCTAAATTTTAATTCTTATATGTTATTACACTGCGTAATGTCAGAGATAAAAGGACAAATACAGGGTCCAGCAGAAGTAATGTCCTTTTTAGAATTGTTATGTCAAGGCAGTTACGATATTGTTGTTACAGAATTACATGCTTATGATTTTGTAAATAAAAAGGGGGTGTTATTTGTGCCAGACCCTGTATATAAAATACAATTTTAAACAAATGATTATTTATCGATAACTTTTTTAATTTAGTATTTAAAATATGTGGTTCATACTGAAAACATGATATAGTAAGTCGGTTCACTACAATTATTTCACCTGAATTAATTCAAGTATTTTTCATTTGTTGTTTTAAAACAGTGGATAAGGGATAAGGAACAGGAAAGTAGCTCAGTTTATCCGCAGAGAAGAGAGTTCAGTAGGCACCAGGGATAGAATGGTTAGCTTTCCAAACACTAAAATGCTAACTTTTCACAAAACTAGGCATATATTTTTGCAGGATGTGAGCAATGCAAACACCCAGAAATAGAAAATAACAGCTTGAGTGAGTAGGTAACAGTTGGACAAAGTTAAAATTAGCAATGATATATATGTTTTAACTGAGTTGTGTAATTGGCTGGTTTATCAGTCTAAGCTCATTGTTCTTAAGCAATTGCCTATTTTCTGTCACCTTTTATCTTTAGTTTTCTTTTTTTGCCCCTTCCCTTCTGATTTGGTAACGGTTTTGTCACTTCCATCTCCTTTACTTGAATAATATAATTTTAATATACTTGATTTGAAAGATCCTTTTTAAATTTAGAAGCTGTTTTAGGGCTTTTGTGGGCAATAGCGATTCACAATTACTGGCTTTAAGGGGTCCCCTGGTGGTGTAGTGGCTAGGCTTCGGTGCTCTCAACACTGCGGACCAGGTTCAATTCCCAGCCAGGGAACCACCACCCCCAAGAAAAAAGGAAAATTACTGGCTTTAATGGTGTTAAAACATAAATGAGAAGGCGTACAAATACAAAATTTACGTATGTATCTAAAACTCTATATTCATATCGCAGCATCAAAAGAAAATGCCAGAGGAGATGTACTTAAAAACCTACCTAAGTGTTATTTAAAATATTTCTCAAACGTATTAGGTGTTTCAGACAGGTACTTGCTTATATCCCTTTGGTTATCATAAAGAACATTGCAATGAATGCAAAAATGTCTCCATGATACAGATGCTTAAAGGCTCCTTATATTTAGTGTCATCCAGAAAACCTAACTTAAGTAACGTAAGGGTTGATTTCAAGCACTTTTTCTATACAGCTGGGAGATCCAAATAGAAACAGACCAAAGACAGACTAACAGTAAATTTGCAGTATTTCTGTTGGTTTAACCTAAATTTTCAGGATTTGACAAATGCTTTTATTTAATTACATGAAAACATACAGTATTTTTCCATGTACAAGGTGCCCCCGTGTAGAAGACAATCCCTACTTTTTTAACCCAACATGAAGAAACCCTCTCAACCAGTTACTCCCATGTATAAGACAACCCCCAATTTCTGGTCTTAACAATTTTAGACAGAAGTATCATCTTATTCACAGAAAAATGCAGTATCTGTGTATTCTGTGTCCATTTAAAAAAAAACTTATTTCTTATTCATTTAACAATCAATGTTTGAATTAAGGTTTTGGAAAAAATGCTTTTATACAAATATGGATATTTTAGTCTTATATCTATAATTTATGTTCTGCTTCTATATCAAGTATCATCAATCTCTTTCATTGGTGACAGGACTCTGTTTTGAGGTTAATAGTATAAGGCAGTGCATAGAGTTGAGTACAGAGGAGAAAAAATTGTTTTGTTATAGCATTGTTTTCCACAAAATTTAATTTCATAGTTGAAAATAAATGTGATGAATTGATGCTGTTACTATTTATGTGTTTAGAAAATAGCTTTAAAATCAAGTAATTGGAAATATAGGCATATTGCAATTTTGAACTTAATATAATGAAAACTTATATGCTGGACTAAGTAAATGGGGCTATTCTAACAATGATATAAATTGGTGGCTATTAGGCAAATGGAATTTATTATTTTTACATATAATATACATAAGTGTAGTAAAATAGAGATTACTAAGTTCATGTTGATAATTAAATTAGTCGTTAGGGAGGGTTTTTACAATATAGTGATTTAAATGTTATGTGACATTATAGCTTATAAGTTTTAAAAATGGTAAAAACCTCCAGAGCATATACAGCTAAGTTTTAATTTGATAATTATAGTGGTCCTTTAATAGAGGTGATCTAGACCCTAAAAAGTCATGATGGGGTTAGTTTTCCATGTGAGTAAATTTACTCATCTCATAGTATGTGAACCTTTGACTAATTTTGAGCAGGAAGATGGTCATTATCAAATTTTATACTAGATAGAATACTCAGATAGAAACAATAATAATGGGCTAATATACTGGAGACAGGAAATAATAATAGTAAGACATCACAATAGTCAGAGTAAGAGCTGAGACAAGAGAGAATTAAGAAGTTTATCTTGGAGGTGAACAAGACAGTAAACAAGATAACCCAGTCATTCTAAGAAGAACATTTACACAGACTGCTGAGTTCCATACACAAGATCAAACCAAGAGAAATTACAGAGGTAGAAATGTGGTTTTCAGAGATTGAAAAAAATAAACAACCAATAAGCAACAATAATATTTAAGACAAAACCAACCAACCAAACCAAACAACCTTGAGAAAACCACTTGGGAAATTGAAAGCTGTCTTTTATTTTAATTTTTACATTTTCATTAAATTTATTGGGGTGACATTGGTTGGTAAAATTATGTAGGTTTCAAGTGTGCAAGTGTATAAACTAAAAACTGTCTTTTGGAAGTTTGTGTAGTGAGAGATGTAGGGAAGAGTTGGGAGGAAGGTTACTAACTGGGGACACCACAGCCAGAGGCAGCAGTGAGAAGTCTGGTTGAAGAAATATTTCTGAAGTATAGTCTTTGCCTGAGTTCACCCTCTCTGCTTCACAGTCTGGAAACTCTCTCAGGACAGTAAATTACCACCAGCATAGGCCTCATCTCATTTGTTTCTCATCTCTCAGGGATCATTATCCTTTCTTCCGTGATGTTCAGTACCTTGAAAGCTATTGTTCCATCTATTTTGTCTGAATGTTCAGTTGTTTCAAGCAGGTGGTTATATCCAGTCCCTAAACCAGTCTTGCATGGAAAAGCAGTCATGTTAGAATTAGTATCTTATTTTCTATGGCAGGGGTTGGAAACCTTTTTCTATGAAGGGCCAAGTAGTAAATAGTTTCATTTTTGTGGGCCATATAGTCTCTGTCACAACTACTCAACTCCACCATATTAGTGCATAATTAGCTAAAGGCAATACATAAAGACAATGCCCTTTGTTTAGTGGGCATTGCAGGTGATGGTTTGCAATAGTCCAGACAAGCTTTCTGAACCCTTTCTATGGTAACCACTAGTGTTTTGAAAATAATGTATAACTTATAAACTAACAGAACTAAAATAATAAACTTAGTTAATTAAAAAATACAGTTTTAAAAGTAGCCACTTAAACAAATTAGAACATAAAGCAAGCAGAGCAATTAAAAAGCACCTAAAAAGATAGATTTAAATCAAACATATCAGAAATTACATTAAGAATATGTGGACTAAGTGATTTATGTAAAAGGCAATTTGGGTCATTTGGGTTAAAAAAACTAATTTCTGGTTTTAAGTGACGTGTAAAATATATACATATACAGAAATATTGTACATAAATAAAGGGAAAAGATGTCTCTGCAAAATAACCAAAAGAAATATCCTATAACTAAATCAGTACCAGACAGCATAGATTAAAAGGGATAATCAATAAGGTGACTCATATTGATAAAAAGTTTAAAATTTCAAGGAAGATGCACATTTTTAAAATTTATATGCTTCCTTTAATATGATCTCAGAATGTGTGAAGCATATTTTAACGAAGCTATGAAGAAAAATCAGCTGATTCACAAAGTCGGAGATTTTAACACTACCCTCAGCCCTTTAATAAGGCAAGCAGGTAAAAACCATTCAGTAAACAATTATCAAAATGAGAACAAACAAACTATGAGTAAAAGGAACCATTTTTATAAAACACTCACTAAATTTGAATGAAAGAAGACAGACAGAATCACTATTTTATAATTCCATTCATAAAAATTCCAAAAATACGCAAAATTCAATCAGGAATTTTAAAAAGCATCAGATTAGGGCAAATATCTGTGTCTACAGGGCGGTGTGTGTGGGAAGGCAACACAAGGGCCTTCTGTACCTGAACAGAAGTCTTCCTGGCACCCTGAGAAAGCTCCTTGTATTGACGGTGTCACACCCACAGACCTTCAGAATGAGACCTCTGTATTTTTGTTTCCAGAACGCAGAAAAAATCAATGTGGAAAAACATGGCCTCTTGATCAAGTTATCACAAAACAGAACTTTTAGGATAAGAGTTTGCCTTTTATCAGCACGTGTCGCAGCATTCTCCCAAGTGGCCTTTCATAAATTTTACGTGTGTGTTTTCCTGAAAGTGGGGCCCCTGAAGCATGGATCAGAAACAGTAACCCTCCACCTTGCCTAGGGTGAAAGACAGTATTGTCCTAAGACGATAGAAGCAAAAGCAGATGTGAAAATGAGGACATTTGAGAGGTGTGTAAGTCTTGTAGAATTAGTTGTCTAGAAAATCGTTGGGTATCCTGGATCGGAGATGAGAAAATGCTAATCTGTGAGCCATCCTTCTATAGGGTTTGCGGAAGCCAAAGACATTCAGGACAGTCCAGTCAAGAGAATGTCCTGTCAAGGCAATAGAGCTGAAGATAGCTCTGGGGGACACCTTCTACAGAAGCAGCAAAAAGAGGAAGAACATTCCACAACTCTGATTGAAATAGGTAGATAAAAGGTGTTAAGAAGAGAATAAAGAGTTCTGGAAAACTAAAATAAAGATACAGTAAGACTTCCTGTTCTGAAACTCAGAATGACCAACAATATCAAATTCTGTAAAGAAGTCGCCAGTCATTAATGAATGAGATGATATCATTCACATTAATCTATTGACCTTATATCACAGATTTTGGTATTTTGATGAGTAAAGGAGAAATGAGAAGAGGAATTTGCTGCAAAAACATCTACACACAGGGATATTTGTAGGAGTGGGCCCATATGCATTAGTGTGCATGTGTGTGTGTATGTTTTAAATGTAAGAATATTGAGCACATTTTTATTCTAGAGATTAATGAGAACCAGTGAAAACTCTCAGTGAAATCTACATCTCTTGAGGGCAAAAATGTTGTGTCCTACAGGGGAAGCTGGAATAATTCTGACATGTGTCATTTAGTCCAGTTCTCATTTATATAAGTGAAATGTCCTAGATGATATAATTACCTGGAAGTCATTAAATCCAAGACACTACTGATTATTAGGTAGACCATGATTTTATGTTATCACTGAATAAAACGTAATACTGCCAATTGTTTCACAATGAATTTGTGACACTTTAAATTTTCATTCAATATTTGCTGAAAAATTGAGTTATTTGGAATAGATTTTCATCACATATTATTCATGACTATATAAAAAATGCATGCTAATTTAACAAATTGGAGTACACTTAAAATATTCTTCACATTTAGTGTCCATGTCTTCCAAACTACTTTTTAACTCAGTTAAAAATCTCTGTTGTATATTAGGGCATCATTTACAGTGACTTCTGGCATGTTGTTTGCACGGTGCTTCTCGGAGACCTCTGTATTCTTCTACTCCATGCCTGTCTGTAAGCCACTTATGTAACTGTAAGCCACTTATGTAACTTGTAAGAATAATTTCAGAAGTTGACAACTCCCAGAGTGACAGCAATTGTCTGCTACATTTTAAATTCAGAAGTACTAAAAGTTATTCTTAGAATTGATGAACTACACTAAGAAAAACAAAGCTGAAACATATATCAAGTTGTCATTATTTTCCACACAGTGCTCTGCTAAATACTACATACCAGCATTCTTGGAATCATACTTACTTTCATATGTGTTTGGAAAAATATGTATTTTTTTAAAATACACATGCATGAATGAAATACTATACAGCTATCAAAATGATGTGGTTAAAGGACACATAAGACTTGGGAATACATTATAATTCAAATACACATGAATATATACATATATGTATGAATGTGTGTGTGTGTGTGTGTGTGTATACTCACATGCATATATCTATATATAATACTCATATTCATATATGTAAAGATATATACTAAAATATTACCGGTGTCTTTTCTCAGATAGGACTATGGGTAACTCTTTCCTGCATTCCCTTGATACATTAATATATTTGTATTTTCAATTTTTTACAGTTTATCTGTATTGGTTTTACCATTTAAATGAACAGGATAGATTCTCCTTGTAAATTTCTCACTAAATTCATAGATTTTCTTGGTACAATTTTTAATTATTTTGAACTTCAGATTAAATTTGAGTTAGATATTAGAATGCAATATATTATAAACATTGAAATTTGCCCTTTTCATAACAGGAATGTATTACAAATTTACATATTTTTTCTATAATTTGTGATGATCAAATGGATAACCATGGAAAATTTATTGAATTATCTTCTTTGAAATAAGTCAAAGCCTCTCAGTGAAAGTTACATAACACATAGCTGATTTGGTTGCAATATTATGATTGTTAACTTACGTTGTATATACACACACACACACATACACACACACACACATACACACACACACACACACACACATATATATACACACACATATACACACACATGTACACACACATATATACACACATGTACACACACATATATATACACACACATACACACATACACACACATATACACACATATACACACATACATATACACACATATACACACACATATACACACACATATACACACATATACACACATACATACACACACATATACACACACATATACACACATATACACACATATACACACATACATACACACATATACACACATATACACACACATATACACACATATATACACACATGTATACACACATACACACACATATACACACATATACACACATGCACACACATATACACACATATACACACATACACACATATACACACATATATACACACACATGCACACACATATACACACATATGCGCACACACATATATATACACACACACATATATATACGCACACACACACATATACACACACATACACACACACACACACACACGCACACACACATTATTCTAAATAATCCAAATTGTCTAATAGTGTTATACAATGTAAATAGCCACAGGGGTATATTAGCCATTGTTCTATTAATCATGCATTTGTACTTTTGCTGCAATATTAAAGATGAATGGGACTGAAAGTGTATATATATGAGGTCAGACAATTAACTTTGCGAACTCATCCTGGAAAAAATTGTACATACCATTTACGTTCTAAGTACCCCCTTGAGAAGCTACGCACTGATGCCAGCACCTAGTCCACCCTTCAGAGCAACTTTGGAACTCTTTCTGGAATGGCCTTCAGAGATGTCGTCGTACCCAAAAACTGACAATTAAGTTTGCGAACTTGCCACCGTGCACTTACCTAGGCAGTACTGTACAAACAACTTAGCAAGATTATGTCAACTTACTGAATTCTTTGTACAGTGCTGCCAACGTAAGTACATGGTGGCAAGTTCACAAACTTATTTATCAGACTTTTGGGTACACCAACAGCTCTGATGGCCATTTCAAAAAAAGTTCCAAAATTGCTCTGAAAGGTGGACTAGGTGCTGGCATCAGTGCACAGCTTCCCAAGGGGAGGACTTAGAAGGTGACCAGAGTGATGTTCAGCAGTGAGGTATGGAGCACTTTTTCTAGGGTGAGTTCTCAAAATTAATTGTCCAACCTTGTACATAGATCAGTCTTTATTAATATACAGCCGGTGTACACTAAACATGGAATTTTCATTTTGGTGAGTCATTGCATATATATTTTATAATTATCTGGTTTTGCAAATTTAAAAGGTAGCTACATAAATTATTTAGTTTTTTCTATCTATCCTTTTTCTCTCCTTTTTATAGCAATGGATCTAAGTAGTCAAATCTATTTAAAATTTACACACTCACTTTAAACCTATCTTCTGAAGACAGGATTTCCGTGAAGTGTCAAATCCAGTGGCAAATTGGCTATAGATATTTATTTCCCTACAGTAAATATTTCAAAATCTTAAAATAACCTTTTCTGGAACACTAAGAAGATATATGAACATTTCTTCTCTCTATCAGATAAAAACCAAATGTTTACCCACATTAATTTATAAACTTGGAATGAATATCCAATCACAGGAGAGGAAGATGCTCAACCTTGTGTATCCATCTTGATTTATTATTTAAGGTGTTTTAACAGGAGAAATACCAGTTCTTCCCAAGTATCCCTGTCATACTGTTCAGAACTGACTCTGGGTGGTAAACACACAATGACGATTATAGAACTGTATATTGGAAGCCATAAAATTTTATTAACCAGTGTTATCCCAATACATTTAATAAAAATAAAAAATATTTAAAATCTATTTATCATAATAAAGTAAAATCTATATTTTCAACACATAACTATATTTCAATATATGCAACTTTCATACTGATGAATGAGTAAAAATTTTACCACAGATAATATTATAAATATCACCTTAGAATCAGAAAAAAATCTGTTTAAATGATTTGCTATATTGTACTACTAGTTATTAATCCTATTTTACCAAGGCACATGGAGGGAGGCTAGCTACACGCATATGCAATATTAAACACGATGTACAGAAATCTTTCTTGGTGACACTGTCACTTCCCTAATCCTATTATCTAGGATGCTTCCCCCATGATTTTTCAGCATACCCAAAAATTAGGAAACGAATCTTCCAAGTGTGTTCATGTTTCACAGCACCTAATACTCTATGAGCAGATATTTAATATGTGCCTGTTTGTGACCATTGCTCCATTTTATCATTAAAAAATATTTTAAACAGAACTGTTTCTCACTTTCTGAGTAGGAAAACAGCAGTCTGTATGGTAATACTCTATTAAAAGTTGTTATTCCTCTAGTACTGAAGAGGGAACTATGTTCAATCAAAAGATAAAGAAGGTTAATTATTTGTTTCCATCATGGCAGACTAGGTAGTTAGGTTCAATCTTCTTTAGAAGGAAAGCAAATTTGAAAATTTAAATAGAACAATTTTTCAAACTATTAAAATATTAGGAATAAAGTAAGGATTCCCACAATTATTAACAGTATTTAACAATGCACTGGAGTCCTAGTCAGTTATGTAAGGGAAGAAAAATATCTGAAAGATACAAGAAAAGCAGTAGCAATGATACCATAATTATAAATAGGTTTGCCTATAAAAAAAAGCCAAAGGAATTTAGAGAAACTTATTAGAAACTGTAAGATATTTAGATACAAAGTATATTAGTGTTCTCAATTTGAAGTGCAAAACTACAAAAGTTTTGGAATATAAGCTAGTAGATGCCTATGATCTTGTATTAAAAAATTAAAAAGTTTTACTAAAAAAGACACAAAAATCACAAACTATAACAAAAAGATTGATAAACCAACTACATTAAAGGTAATGAATTCTGTTTCTTAAAGGGCACCTCAAAATATGAGTATGAAATAACATAAATGGGGAAGATCTTGCAAAACATAAATCATTAAGGAATACAATAAAGAACATATGAAGAAATTATATTAGTTGATATAAAAATACAAAGGAAAAACAGCTAAGGGGAAACAAACAGCCAAGTTACTTAAAGAATATTTTCCTGCAGGAAACATCCGACTGGCCAATAAATCTGCAAAAAGTTAGCCAACTTTTTATAATGAGTTGAAAAATTCAAACATTTCTCATGTATCATACTTGCATATCTTAATTTTTTTAACAAAACCAAATAATGGCAAGAAATTGAAGCACCAGAAAAACTCTTAGATTTCTGATGGGAATTTATATTGGAAATAAAATCACTATAGTTTGTCATTACCTACTCAATCTTGGAATTCCACTTGCAAGAGATAAGTCTGGTTCGTACATGTTCAGTTGGGGGCATATAAAAGGATGTTTATAACAGCAATGTTCATAAAAAAAAGACAAGACATAAAAAAGTTAGTTAACAGTAGAATCTATAAACTGTTATACATCTATTGAGTGAAATAATATGCAGAAATAAATATTAAGCAAGCAGCGTTCTACGCAAGAACATGGAAGATGCAAGTCTCAGAAGAATTTACGTAGTATAAACCTGTGTGAACTTCAGAAGCAGTCTATAGAGAAAGGAAGAAGGGAAATACTATTTTTCAAAGTCAGGATAATGTCATCTTTGGTGAAAGACAGAGGATATTCTTCCATTAGGTACATTGGAATAGCTACCAAGTTTCAAATAATACTGCATTTCTTCTTCATAATAGTTTTTCATTGTTGTTTTCCTAAAATCCTAAGAAAAAAGGGGGAGGAAGTGGAGGAAGAGACAGAATACAATAAGGAGGAAGAGGAGGAATATCTATAATTTGAACCATATGACTTCACTCACATGTGGGATATAAAACTGAAAGCAACAAATGAACAAGACAAACAAACAAACACTCATAGACGCAGGCAACAGTTCAGAGGTTACCAGAGAGTAAGGGGGTAGGGGGTGTAGAAGAAGGTAAAGGGGGTCAAATATATGGTGATGGAAGAACTGACTCTGGGTGGTAAACACGCAATGACGATTATAGAATTGTATATTGGAAGTCATAAAATTTTATTAACCAGTGTTATCCCAATACATTTAATAAAAATAAAAAATATTTAAAATCTATTTATTATAATAAAGTAAAATCTATATTTTCAACATATAACTATATTTCAATATATGCACCTTCTATAAGCTAATCATGGTTCTGACCTTATTTTTCAGCGTGCACATTATTTTATAATTTTATTTACTTAAAATTTTCATAACCAATCTCTATGTTAGTAGGTTACAAATCTGTCTATTCAGAACACAGTTTCAAAACATTTTGAGTTTTTAAGTAAGGCCTTGAAATACATAAAGGTCAAAATGAATAGGTTTTACTGGCCTTGATATGATTAAAGCCACTAATCATATAATGCAAGAAAATAAGGAGTAGCACAGTTCTGCTAGTGTAGTCAGTTTGCTACTAGTGTTACCTCTTAGAATCCTACAGAGAATCTTTGAAGAGAAACTGGATGAAAGGTAATTAACTATTTCACCTTGAGATGTGCACTGCATTAAGTCGGAAATATAACACATTGAGAAATACAAATATTAAATTACACTTGTTTATTCTGAACACTGTACATATGGATAGTTGTAATGTTACTCTTTACATAATTCTGTATGCTAAAACTATTTTATAATTCAAAAACTAAAGGACACTCTTATAATTCTTAGATATGATATAATACAAGAGGAGAAATAATCATCTACAAAATTATATAGGCCACAAGTAAAGTTAGTCTTAAACTCAGTAGAAATCATAAAAGATTAAGACTGGAAAGGAACATAATTCATTCAACACTTCAATATATATATTTTCTTCTGTAAGAATTTAGCAGTAAATGAAACAGACAAAAGTTCCTGTTCTCACAAAGTTTGCATTGTGGAGGAAAATAGGATACAATACAAAATAAATTTTTAAAATGCACTACATATTATTTGGAGTTTAGAGCACTGGAAAAACTAAGTTCCAAAGGGAGGGCTGGAAAGTAATTTTAAAATTTAAAGGAGTCAAGGAAGGCCTCACGGAAAAGAAAATATTTAAATAGAGACATAAAGTATCTGCTTATCTATCGAACCGGGGCTCCGGTTAAAAGACACAATCCGGGCAGAGTTCCTAAGGAAGGAGACTTTGAAGACTTGCAAGGAGGTCAAAGTGGCTATAGGTTAGGGTGTCAGGTCCGAAAAACCACTGGCAAGGCCAATGTCAAGAAGTTTAGTCCCTAGGTTTTCTTCTAAGGGTTTTGTTTTCAGGTCTGGCCTTCAAGTCTTTAATCTATCTTGAGTTAATTTTTGTATGTGGTGCAACAAACGCACTACTGATGTGTGCAACAACCTAGATAAATCTCAAAATGACTCTCACACGTAAAGAAAGGCACTCAAAATGGAGTATCTACTGCGGAATTAAATGTATCTCAACTAACAGAAAATACAAACTGACCTATAGGGACAGAAAGAAGCCAAGGGCTGGAGAGTGGTGATGGGAAAGGGAAGGAACGGAAGGGAGGGGAAGTATTACAAAGGGTTATGATGAAAGCGGTGATACACATTAATTACATTGATTTTGGAGATGGTTAATGGAGACATACGTGATGAAACTTATCAAATTGTATATAATAAATAATACATTTTTGTGAGTCCATTTTACCTCAATAAACCTGATAATTTCTTGACGTACTCGTGCCTATTAGACTTACAAAATGCAATGGTCAAAAAGTGGTTTGGAGCTTGACTAGGTAATGTTCAAGAAAGAAATTGGAGTTATAAAGGAGAAAAAAATGCAATAGAAGCAGGAGAGAGGTACTTAAAAGGAGTGTGACTTTTCATTATTTTCTTTAAGTTGGGAGAAATAACAGCGTTATTGCTTTTAATGAGAATGATAGAGTGGAGAGGGACAAGTAATGTTAATCTTGGAACGAGAAGACAAATGATAAAATATAATGTTCCTGAAGAAAAGAAATCTATTCACAAGGAAAGGGACATAGATATTAATTAGGGCCACCTAGTTCTTACTTAGCAGTAGGTAGGAGGGCAGAATATAGCATCCAAATGTGGGTGGGTGGATAATGTCTCAGCAGGAGCCCGTGGGAGTTCTTTTATGAGCTCAGGGAAAAGAAGAGGAAAGCTCAACAGGTAAAAATGAGAATAAGGAAGAGACTTTTTTTTATTTGATAAAAGATAAGGCAAGAAATAGTAGCTAGAAAAAATGGAAGTTAATGGACTGTGGAAATACAGAGGAAACCAAGGTCCACTTATATTTAGCAGTTTGGATTGAAAGTAGATTTGGTTTAAAGTTTTTAAACATATCTTTCCATTTAAGAATATTTAAAAATACTTTCCTGAGGCTGATTTCCAACCAAGGTTGAATAAATAATTTTAAAATGGTATAAAAGGTTTGCATTTTGTAAAATAAAATCAATAAAAATAATTTATGTATTTGTGCTTTACCTACTCTTAATTTGATGTATATCATTAACATATTTTATTGGTAAATTTGTTTGTTTTGAGATATTTTATGTAAAATATACTACTGTCCTTCTTGTTGACAGAAAAATAAAACATCCAAATGGCAGGCTCTCCTTTACCAGTGTTTAATTAAAACCATCTAGTATGCCACCCACAGTTCTTCAAACTATTGAAAATACTTTAGAAACTGGCAATACCTAATGTACAAGGTTTGAGTTACATTTATTCTCATTACTATTCATAGGAGGAATAGAGTAGGCAATCCATGCAAATGCGATAGTGAAAATGCTGGTGCACTATCTTTCAAAATTGCATCAGTTTCCATTTATAGACTTACTAGACTTTATTATTAGGATTAATTACATGATGAATTTTGGCAACGGAATTCATAGAATTGAATGATATAATTAATTTGAATATCTAATTATACCCTAATCTTAATAATCCTGAATCTAGGTTATCAAGGTTTAAATACAGAGGTAACACCTAATATGATAGATGTGACTAATTAAAATGGGCACTAAAACTAGTTCCTTTAAGTTTTATGTGATGCTTTATCTTTTATACTGATGAGGCAATGATTAGAAATGTTGAACAGCTGCATTTTCAGTGTATCCAGACTTCAAATAATAAAATTACATTTCCCAAAACGCATATAAAAAACTTTTTCATACATATATATATATATGTAGAATTAAGTATTTTTAAAGCCATTACAGGGAAGATGTGTGTATGTGTCACAGTTTTGTTCATATTTGCAGCATATTGCACAGACAGATGAAAAATTAAAATACATACTTAGGACATAAAGGATTAAGGTTGAAGGAAATGAATTAGAAATTCCACTTTTACAAAAAAGCGTAAAAATCATTGTAGCATGTATAAATATGTTATGAAATTATTTTTCAATTTTTATATGGAAAAATGTTGGCTACTATAGAACAAGTTTAAATATTTAGATTATGTGTGGAATCTATTTGTAAAATGTGTTCTCTAATAATGCAGACTGCTCATATTATTTTCTTCATTAGCACTAATATCCCAATTGATAATTGTATATAACTTTTTGTGGGTACTATATTTTTATCAAATGAGGTTTTTAATTCATTAAGTCCTCATTCTAAGTGAGAATTTTGTTTATATTTTTGATCTGAGCATTTTGGGATGAAATTAAAAACTAAAGCACAAACAAACCAAAATTTAAAAAAATAATCAAAATAATTGAAATAAGTATATTATAAATTATTATAACTTCAATTTGACTTGTCTCCACTACCATTTAAAAGGTTCTTATTAGTACTTCACTTCTTTCAGAGTCAAAGAAATGCACCGATAGGAACTAAAAAAATTAAGTATATTTTAATTTTGTATCATTTCCCCAAAACTTTGATTGCTTTACCTAATCCCAAATCACCCCTATTTCATCGCTTTTATGTACACAATTTCATACAATTAGTACACAAGAAGTTGAATTCAATCTCATTATAAGCACAGTCGTGAGTAAAAACATATCCATTCTGTAAGGATCTGTTTATTTTACAACTACTAACAAAATCTATGGCCTCTCTGTGATCCTACTTCTTCCTGTAGTTTGAAAGTCACTTCCCCAAAGAAGTATTTTATACTAGCTAGGGAATTTTTTTTAATTACTTGCTGAAATTAAATGCTTTGTTGGCATGAATTTGATTTACCATTCTTTTGTCCTATGAGCTAAAAATAAAAAGAACAAATTTACTATAGTTTAACCAACTCATTGCATATGTGAGTTTCTGTTGTTTTCTATCTAAGTACTAATTTTATTTTTTAAAGAAATAAATGAATGAATTTTTTGTTATGGTACTAGGACTACCGCAATCCTTCTCCAGAACTATTTTTATCTTGCAAACCTGCCACTCTGTACCCATTAAAGAATAACTCCTCATTCTCCCTTTTCCTAAGTACCTCTGGCAGCCACCATGTTACTTTCTGTTTCTATGAATTTCACTGCTCCAGATAACTCACCTAATTAGAATCACACTACATTTGTTCTTCTGTGACTGACTTACTTCATTTACATAATGTTTTCAATGTCTTTATCAATGTGATAGCATGTACCAGAATTTTTTATTCTTTTTATGGCTGAATAATGTTGTATTATTATGTATGTACCACATTTTGTGTATCCATTTATATTGTCTTTTTGCAGGGGAAAGGGAGTGGAATTGCTTTTTGTGTCTGAGAGACACAACATATTTTAAAAATATTTTTTATTTTTCAATTACAGGTTGACATACAATATTATAAGTGTTTCAGATGTACAACACAGTGATTAGACATTTATGTAATTTACGATAAATCCAGTACCCATCTGATACCATACTTATTACATATTCCCCATGCTATACTCTACATTCTTATGTTGAGGAATGTTCAAGTGTAGAATTTGAATCTTTAATAGCAGAGAACAGCAAGAACCAGGAGGAGAAGTATGGGATACAGAAATAGGGCTTTTGTGTGAATGAACTGGTATCATTGGGAGTGTGATGTTCAATGTGATTTGTAATCATTAATTAGCTTTTATTACCTGAGATAGTAGAACAACTTCTTTTCTCTGTTTTCTTTCTAAAATTTCCTTATATACAAGATGTGCTTCAAAGGTGAAAGCTAACCAGTAGAAAAGATCATTGTAAATATATACATAAAATATTTTTGTTTTAAATAATTTTGAACCACCAAACTCAATTTCTCTACTTTTTTCCCTTTTCTCTCTTGTTTTCCATTATTTTCATTTGATGTTGTAATTTCATGATGAGACTAACGGTCTTTTTTGTCTTTAAATTTTGATAATTGTTTTTCTAAATTTTTTCAACTTCTTTATCTTCCATAAACATGTGATTTTACTGTGTATAATATTTATTTTTCATGTTTCTGTGCTCAAATTGCACAGTTTTGCTCAGTTTTGCTCTGTCTACTTATTTGTTGTCTTTATTTTCTCCCTCAAGCAAGTTTGCAAGCTGCAAACGTAAGTCATATCTATATTAGAGACACTCACACTACATAGAAATAATTTTTAAAAATTAAGACTCGATTAATTTTTCATTAATTAATATAAAACAAAACCAATGATATTATTTTTATGACATTCCAGAAATTATCCAATATCTTATAAAAATAGCTGAGTATCCCTTCCAGATATCCAATAGCATCTCAACTACTAATAACACAAACATATAAAAAAAAGATCTTTTGATTACTAAATTTTTGAATTGACCACACATATCATATCTTTGCTAAAGACTAAGATAAGTAATTGCTATACTTGAGCTCTCTGTCCCCCATGAGTGTACTGCAAACCCCAGCATCATATACTGATCTTGTCAAATTAATAAGATGTGTTGGATACACATACAAAGTTAATACAAATATCGTCATATTTGACGTATTCTCAGAAGAAAATGATGTTTGCCACTGCAGTCCTAATGATAAAACCTATAGGACAGAGTTATATGACCTGATGTACTTTCTAATAGCAGGATAGATGTGACTCTAACTTAATATCGAGAAGCATTTAAAATCCTGTATTGGTTTTTCTTTATATTTATTTCTTTATATTTTTTAACACCTCTATTCACATTTTATTTTCTTTTTAAATATTTCAATTACTGTTGACATTCAATATTACTTTATATTAGTTTCAGGTATACAGCATAGTGGTTAGACATTCATAGAATTTATGAAGTGAACTCTGCATAAGTCTAGTACCCACCTGGCACCATACGTAGTTATTATAATATTATTGACTGTGTTTCCTTCACTGTACTTTACATTCCTGTGACCATTTTAAACTACAAATTTGTACTTCTTAATCCCTTCACTTTTTCACCCAGCTCCCCAAACCCCTCCCATTTGGTAACCATCATATGAATCTGTTGTTCATTTATTTTGTTCTTTAGTTTCCACAGGTAAGTAAAGTCATATGGCATCTGTCTTTCTCTGCCTTACTTATTTCACTTAGCGTAATGCTGTCTAGGTCAATCCATGTTTTTCTTACCTTTTAATCTCTCTATTTTCTTTTATTAAGAGCAATGTCATGGATAAGACCAGAACAATTCATACTCATGCTCATGCTCATGCTCATGTGTCTTTCTGTTAACAATATTGAAAACTCACAATTTGGTTGGCAGGGTGCTGATTCCCTTTCTATGTTTCTATGTTTCTAGCTGCCTTCTTTGTGCCAATTCTTTAATAATCTCCACTTTTTAAAGATTTAACCAATAGTTGTACATTAAAAAAACATGAATTTAAGCTTTTCTCCTCTCATCACCCCCTCATGGTATTACCAAATCATTCCCCACTGCATCTCAGCGTTGCTTCAGTTTTAAAGGCCATATCAATTATTTTTGCAATGTGTCCCGTCACTTTTTCCTACTCAGGGACTTTGCTCGTGCAGTTACCCCTTTCTTTGCTGCCTCATCTTTTTTTTTTTTTTTTTTTTTTTTTTGTACTGGAGCATTCCCACCAGTATATAAAAATGTTGTACATTTCACATTTTAAAAATAACAAAATACTCTCTTGGGCGCTGTGTACTCTCCTCTGACTGCTTTATTCCTCTGCATTACTTGTTTACAGTAATACTCCTTAGAATTCCTTACTGACTTTTATGATCTCATGTATCATTCTCTCATAAATCCTCAAGAACTAAGATAAAGTTCTTCCCTAAAACATTCATCAAAACCACTTTTGAAACTTGCAACTTGCCAAATTCAATGGCAAAATCTTGCTCGTTACCTTAGGTAGCTTCCCAGTATTACTTGACCTATTCAAATTCCCTTATACTTGAAAAACCCTTGCCTGAGATTCAGGTAAAAAAAATGTAGGCTTGGACTTCTTATTTTCTTCTCACTGTATATTTAATAGATCAATAATATCAATGGACCAATAGATCAATGGATCAATAAGTAATTCAAAATATATCCTGTTTTTAACCCTTACTTACTATTCGTATCACTAATAGTCTGAGTAAAGTCAGCCATATTCTCACTTGGGTAACTGTAATAGCTGCCCAATTGGATTTAATTAATTCACTCTTGCTCTCTTGGAATAATATGGTGATATTTAAAATCCCTAATGGTATCTCACATTCAAAATTAGCCAAATACTCTTCTTATGACTCAAAATAAAATTTTAATTTCCTAACTTGGGCTGTAAGGTCACATCTGTCCTTGCTATGCTCACCTATCAAACTCATAATACTTGTCCTTTTAACCCTCTGCACTAGCCAATTTGTTTTACTACTTTTTTCTTGAAGTTCTTTAAGTATATTCTAATTCAGGGGCTGATTATCTCCCCAAAGCATGGTTAACATGGATGTTGGTGTGTTCTCGCTTCACTATTCATGTCTCTGCTCAAATACGTTGTTCTGGAAAAAATCATTATTGGTTTCCTTAACTTGAGTAACTACATCCCACCTACTACTTCTGGTCGTTCTCTATGCCCCTAGTTTTCTTTGTGGATGCAATCCTACTTGTATTGACACACGATCTCTCTCCCACATCAGGAACTTAATACAATGGAAGTTTGTTTCTCAGCATATGGAATCCTAACACTAGTATCAGAGAAAAGAGGCAGGATAAACTTTTCTTCAGAATGTAATTCTGAGGTTCAGGTGATACTGCCTTAGCACTCTTTATTCTTTATGGGGCTCCTAAGACTGTCAGGCACAGCCATCGCTGTAGAAGGGGAAGATGAAAAATGGTGTGGAATTAGTGTGGCTCGAACCTAGATGTGGCAAACTGCATGTGGATGTTCATTTCGTTGACTATGAAACAGTTACATATCCTCATAATTCTGCCAGATGTCAGAAATATTGGTTGAATAGGACACAATTGAGTACTTCTGCATTATTTTCTCTCTGTAGAAGGAAGCTTCAACTCAAGTTTAGCTCTTTCCTGGCAGCACCCTGCATATAAAATCACATTCAAACAAGGGACCCACTTTGCAGCAAAAGGTAATATAGTAGTAGGTATGTTTTATGAAGTGTCATCATTTAACTTATTACCTACAGCCAATGGCCTGATAGTGTAATGAACCCATCTTATGAAGATGCAGTGGTATACCTGCTTCATGACGATAATCTGCAATCATTTAAATCTGCTAATAAGAGAGACTTATTTGGTCTTTGTTCAATTATTATATAAAATATTTTCATCTACACATAATATATGCTTTGTATATTACCATTTGGACTATGTTTTTTACATTATATCATTTGGCCTGATTTCAGATAAGCTATATTTTTTTGGAGTTGTTAACACTTCCAAAATACCATATTTCTTAGATTTCCTAGAATATACAAATATACAATTAATTTGCATTCTGTTCTTTATGTTTCTTCTTCCTCTTATTAATTGCTAATTTTGCTCAATACAATGATCTATTTTTAAGTTTAACATTAATCATTAAATTTTTGTATACAATTTTAATAGATTTGCTCTTGGACATAAAACCATTCAGTAAAGAAACAGTGAGCTTATGTGCTTTTCACCTTCTCTTTTTTATCACCCTTCCACTTTTATTAGATTATTGAGTTGTACAGAGAGTGCACCCAGCTCTGGCCTAAGCAACTCAGAGAACTTCTCCACAATCCACTGGGCTAAAGAACACCTTCTCCAACCATATTTAAGTTCCAGCTTGGGGAGGAAGACTTTCGGGAAGTCTTCCTCAGATCTAAGATATTTTTTAGAGTTCTATTTTTATCTTTAAATTTACACCTCTGTTATTGCTAGTAATTCTTTTTTTAAAATTCATTTTTATTGATAGACTTTTTGGGTTGATGTCTGTTAGCAAGATTTACATAGGTTTCAGGGATACTATTCCACAATGCATTGTCAACTTGTATAATAATTTCACCACTTATTGTGACTTTAAACTTCTCTGTTCAAATTATTGTGCTTCCTGAAGGCTTCCTGGTTGATATCGTTTGTGTTAGTGATAGTTTTGTCTTAGATATCCTTAGATAAACATTGCATTGATTATTCTGACTTCCAATCTAGAGAAATATGTTTGATTCAAATTTTTGACAACTTTAAATGCCAGGACATTTATTCTCTCCTCATGTTAACTGACTTCACCTTTGCAACTTCCCATGAATCTTTTCATGTTTTTTTGTTTTTTTTTTTTAATTCAGATAGCTTCAGCAGCACTTACACAAATACAATGTCTGCAGGTTTTTGTCTGTCTCCTAGTTTTGTTGCAAATGTGTTTGTATATTTGTTCATTTCCTTTAATCTCTTCATTGTTCTATATAACCTCCAGGTAGATAAGTGCTATCATATTCTTAAGGGAATGTGCATTCTTCAGAGTTACTTATTTGATTAGACCTATTTTATGGACCCCTAATGTTAAATCAGACTCAACTGTTTGGACATGAATGTTTAGAGAGGAAGTAAGAATCTAATATTTATTATTAAAAATTTCCTGAAATGCTGATAAGAATGGAAGCAGTACAGAAATAATTATCTCGTTATACAAATTTGGTATGAACAGTTTGACTCTAGAATAGAAATCAATTCCTTAAACATAAAATTCAAGCTATGACTCTTGAGGAACTGAGCTTTAAGGACAAAACCCTAAAGCTGAGCCAAACAATGGAGGCAGTGGAAGGAGTCCATCTGGAGACGGAGTTGTCTGGAAACCTCAAATGCAGAAGGGGTACATCATTCATGAATATTTTAGAAGGCGTGGAAGCATATATTTAGGGTGTATACAAACTAAAAACCTCTTGGCCAAAAGCAATTTTTAGAATTCTTTATAAAGTAAGCATATGTCTTTGAATGACTAACTTCCCACTTAGTATAAGCTAGTTATTGATAAGAAAGAACAAGAACACCTAAAATTGTTACAGAGCATTTAGATTTGTGTGAATTACTACATAGATTTCTTTTCCTGCAACTAGAAAAAAGCCCCACCTTTAATTTATGTAATATATCTAGACATTTAGTTTTCTAATGCTTTGGAAAAAGAATCTCGTAATTTCCTAAATATGTACTCTAAATTGTAAAGAATATTTTTCTTTGAGTGTAGGTGCTTTGTGTTAATTCTAACATACAATTTTTTGCTTTTTATGCATGAATAGAAGTGTGGCTAATGACATTAGATAGTAAGAACAGATATTTAGGTTCTACAAAAGACATGCAACTGTTTTGTTGGTATGACAATGAACAAAATATGAATTGGAAATAACAGTGATAAAGATGTTACACTAATAGTAGGAAGCTATAGTCCACTCAGCAAATTACTCTGTAACTACAATGTACCATGATTATGAAATAGAACAGGGCTTTGATTTAAAAGTAATAGATAACTAATACAGAAAATTGCATCATAAAGAAAAACATGGAGACTATTAAATAAATTAGATCATCAATGAGAAATTCCAAATTTGTACCATTATCAGAAAAAGAAATTGAAAAGTTTTGAAAGGGAATCATTGAACTGGAAAACTAGTTCACTTTTTGGATTGATTGAATTTAAATTTCATCCACATGGTAATATTCTCTTGTAGTCTATTAAGAATGTATAGTTTAATAAAGATATCTCTGGGTAGGAAAAATTCAAGGCAGAAGAAAGAAGCATTATATGAAGAAACTGATTACTATAAAGCAGAACCCAAGGCTATAATCAAGACCAGGACAAGCATTAAAAGTGATGACTGAGAAAAACAGAAATAAGCTGCGAAAATAAAAACCACTTAGATAGGAAGAAAATGTCATTACAACCTCTTTTTGGCTAAAACTAAGTCCTCATAACAATGCAGATTTCTCCATCTTTCATGACACCACATATATGTAAGCACAATACCAGTACAATATAGCTGAGTAACATTCAAACGACTTTGTATCTATTTGCTGAATTGTAAAATGATTGTGTTGAATAGAGATCTCACACACATTTCAGCTTTAATGTTATTAGATTCTATTTCAAAGATTAATGATTTGCTTCCTAGGATTTTATATTCAAAGGCCAATATCAGAAGATAAAAGAGACTCTATAAAAATATAGTGGATCTTTCTTCACTCTACTTGCTTAACTATATCCCTAAATGCACTTTTTGAAATTCATTCTTTAAAGGGCAAGCATGAGAAATTCATTGCTTTGTTTTGGTTACTCAGAATGAAGCCTTGGGAGAAAAACAACTAAACAAATATTGGTGTAAATTCAATTTAGTTCGATAAACATGTAAGACATTTTACTGATCCCCAAGGCTGTAGATATGAAGAAGATATGATTTGGTACCAAAAGCAATTTATAATCTTGTAGTATTTGAAAAAATATATATATATGGTTTCTTTTTCAGTTCTTCTGTCACTATATATTTGATTCCCTTTACCTTTACCCACTTCCCCACTTACCCTCTAGTATCCACTAAACTGTTGCCTGTGTATATGATTGTTTGTTTGCTATTAGTTATGAGTTAAGCTGGGTTAATCCTAAATATATTTATATTGTACAAATTGTATAAGACATTAAGAAAATTTAAGATGAGACGTTATAAGTTTAGAAGACCAGAGATATAGAAGAGAGATGGTGCCCACTGGATTGTGAGCCAAATTCTGTCCACACCTAAGGTCCCCCTTCCATGTGAGTGTAATGAAAGTAAGGCTTTTAAGGAAGTAACGTTAAATGAAGTCATCTAGGTAGAACTCTAAAGAGATAAAAACTGGAGTACTTATAAAACAGGAAAAGACACGGAAATTCTCTCTCGTTTATGCAAAGACACAGAGAGAAAGCAGCTATCTGACCATCGGGAAAGGGTTCTCACAAGAACCTGATCATGCTGGCATCTGAACTCAGTCTTCCAACTTCCAGAACTGTGAAGAAAATAAATTTTCATTTTTTAAAAGGCACCTGCTTATAGTATTTTGTTATGGCAACCCTAACTGACTAATATGATGGTATACAAGGTAGGTCAATTGTTCACGAACTCATCCTAGAAAATGTGCTACATATCTCATTGCTGAATATCACTACTGTCACCTTGGTTATGACAACTTACCAAGTTATTTGTACAGTGCTGCCAACATAAGTGCATGGTATCAAGTTCACAAATTTAACTGTCAGATTTTGGCTATGCCGACAGCTCTGATGGCCATTCATGAAAGAGTTCCAAAATTGCTTTGAAGGGTGGACTAGGTGCTGGTGTTGGTGCACAGCTTCCCAAGGGGAGTCCTTCACAGGTGAGCATAGTGATACTCAGTAATGAGGTATGTAGGACTTTTTCTATGATGAGTTCACAAAATTAATTGTCCAATGTTATATATCAGTTTAGTTCCAATCAGAAGAAAGAAATCACACAGTAGTTTGAAAAGGGAAGTTTAATATCAAAAATTAATTGCTATAATAGGGTATTGGAGTAATGAGAGATTAGAAAGTAAGAAAAAAAGGGAATAACCAAGAATATAGAAGTGGCAGATGTAAGGGTATACTCACTACCTATAAGATTGGGATAGTGCATCAGAAAAAGAGCTTTCTGTAATCCAGATTGAGATCCAGACTGTCAGAGGTCCCCATGGCTCCGTGAGTGGCAGAGAGTCATGATGGTGACTTCTAATGGAGTTTGCTGGAAATCTACCCTCTAGTGGTTTTCTAAGGGAAGATCGGAGGAAATCTGCTGTATGACCACACAAGGTAGTGGGTGGGGTGGGGAGACCCTGGCAAGCATATATGGCTGACCACTGTGTCCTACAGGAGCTGGGCCTGGAGAAGCCATATCTCTACGTGAGCCAGGGCCTGGGGAGCGAGCCACCATTCCATAGGAGCCTGCCAAGCGAGCAAACCCTTTCCTCCCGCAGAGCCTCTCCAGGGCCCTCTCAAGACCGAGCTAAACAAAGTGCCAGCTGGCGAAGAGAAATATGTAAGCGGCATGTATTCGTTTTCAAAGAAGGCAAAAAGGATGAATTTGCAGCAGAGAAGCAATATATTGATAACCAAAATATTCAGTGTAAGAATTATATTAATATACAAATAATCTTTAGCATGAAAATGTTTTTTTATCAGACATACGAGTAGATAGCGATGCCTGTTGATAGAAATTTCAGTTCTATCAACTTAGAGGGGAAAAATTTTAACCTGTTTCCTTGCTTAGAAAATGCTACATAAATCAGCTTTGAATCATTAAATAAATCAGCTTCAAAATATTTGAAGGAACAATTAAGAAAATGTCAAACAGAAGTGAATAGTTTCATAATCGATGGGGAATATAGTTAACATTTTTTTTTAGTAAAGAGTGAAGGATTTGGACTATGAGATTAACAAACTTGATCTAAATATATAGAACACTGCATTTGATATTTGTCAAAACACAGCATTTCTGTCATTCACAAGTAGTACATGTACAAAATAATTGACCATAGAGTAGGTTATAGAACAAATTACACATAATTTCTAAATGTTTGTTGCAGATCTCATCCAACCAATAGAAAGTTATTTTAGAAATAAGTGACAAAACAGTAGCAAAAAGGAAGTTATAGAAATCCCATGTTTTTGAAAACTAGAATGCATACTGTTAACATGTGGATCAAATATTATAATGAAAAATTTAAAAATGTACATTTAATAAAAATTAGAATATATTTGGAATTGAATTTAAAATGACAAGTATCCAATTACGTGTGGCGCTGTTAAAGCAGTGTAAAATCCTTAGAGGGAAAATGCCAGGCAACCCTGGTTCCTTGAAATAAGAAAAAGGGGCGGTGGACTTTTCTCCCTGCTGACTTACTACAGAGAATATTCACATTAAATAGGGAGGAAACCTGATCTTGAAGGCCCATTCTTTGGCCTTGCAGGAGATTCTGTAAACACTAGATTTCTTTTCCGTAAAGTCCATTTGTGCTCTGATCGCCCAGAATCACCTTTTGTGGCCTGGAACTTTGAATTCTGACTGGTAAAGCATCTTTAAGTTCTTCCATTGTCACTTCCTCAAAAAGATTTTCCATTCACCCTCGTACAAATGAAATCTGTGTTTTATTTTCCTTTAGAAATGCTCATTAGTATTTATTTATTTATTTTTATTTGTTATCGATGCCAGTGATTGGCATTTATTCCGTTAATGAATTCATTGTTTGATCTGAATGGGAAAATCTACCAGGTTTTTGATTCTATAACTTCTTGTTTATTGGGGTTCCATTTATTAAAGTCATTGTTTATTGGAAGAAATATGGGAGCTGGACTCATATAGTCCAGCTTGATTGAGAGCTTGATTGAAACTCTGCCATATAATACATGACTGACCTTTAGAAACCTACTTTTCATTTTTTAACTTTTTTCCTTGTTTAGAATATGAAGGTAATTACCTCTGAGATATTTTTCTTACGAGGATATTCAGTCCTCTGACTACTGCATAATGAGTTATCAACAGCAGTTATTTCTTCCCTCTATAACATTCTTTATGGTGTGCATTGATCATCTAAACAAACTTCAATAGATTAATAATTTGTGAGTCCAAGTAGATGGTTCTTGTTAACACATTTTCCTTTTAATATGCTTTAACCACATAGATATCATTGATCACGTAACTTTTAAGGAAAGATCAAGGTTCTCTTCCTGAGTCAATTAAAAGGTTTCTTGAAAGATCAGGCCTATATTTATAACTTAAAGTAAACTAGTACAGCAACTACTTTTCATGTTATTTTAATCAAAAGTTTGACCCTTTGTTTTCAAATTTCCTGTAATAACTACATTCATTAGGTTCTTGTAATTTAAGTATACTTTGTCAATCTGACCTAACATATTTTATCTGTTAATATAAAAAATATGTATTATAGTAGTAATTTAGAAGCAAAGAGGTAGAATTGGTTCATTTCATTTAGCTGTATTCTTTGATTAGGGTTTATTCAAACCCCAGTTAATGACATCTTTTTAACCATATATATAATTTTTGCAAATTACTAAAAGGAAATGTCCCTTTTAAATTGTCTTAAATATTTCTATTGTCTAGGGAATATTATAACTTTAAAGTGCTTTACCAAATGAAAAGTATGCCCATATGTACAGGATCAACTAAAGAAAGATATTTAGAAGTCATTCCTCTCAGTAGGATTTACTTTATAGGTAGGATTTACTTTATAGTTATTTTAAGTTTCACATGTGGACAATTGTTTAGGACAGTAAAAAAAACACCATTTTAAAAAATACTATTCTTATAAAAATAGTTCCTTAGCTGAAAATTTATCATTTGCTTTCTTTCCTCATGGATTAATTTCTCTCTAGACCATTTTTCTTTTTATAAAACTATGTTTGTACAGCAATGTCATTTCCCAAAGCTATGTTTGTACAGCAATAATAGATACCATTTACCAAGTACCATAATGTGACACCAAGTGCTCTAAGTGTACTATGAATATTAATATATTATATTATTTAATTGACTTCTCAAATAAATGTATGTAATATACCCAGTTATCTCAGTTTATATACAGTAGAATATCAAGTCAACATCTGGTTGGCAGTGTGATTTACTGAAGATTCAGTTCGTATTCTAGTTTATTTTGCTTTGGTTTTGCTACTGTAAGAATTTATTTTATTCACGTTAAACAACAGTAACTATTGTTATAACATACTGTACTTTCTAAAGCATACTCATACTGAGTAGGTATCAAAATGAAAGTTTTTTTCCCTCTTTCCAGAAGGTAAACTGAGTTTTCTGTTTATAATATTTCGATTCCTCTAACTTCTGAGAAATGTCATTAGGTGCTTTCTAGATTCCAAAGTGTAAGCGTTTCTCAATGGACCAATAACGTTTGTGATAGAAAGATAGAAAATGACTGTATTCTCTGGACAGAGATGAGGAGGAAAGGGAACGTAGTTACTCTTACATAGAAGGATATTCAAAGTGAATGGCTGAATAGGACCAGTATGAACTGACCACCATTAACAAGGACGTTGGGGCCTGAGCCAAAGAGAAAACGAGGGTTAATCTTACCATAGACAGAATTGATTCTTTTCTCAGAAGCTTTGTTATAAAGCCCTGTCATATTGAGAGGAAAGTCGGGCAGGTGAAACTGTTTAATTAACAAAACAATACCAGGTAGATGGTGAGGCAAACAAACAAACAAACAAACAAAAAACCAAAAAAAAAAAACCCAAGAAAACAAAAAACAAAAACAGAAAACAAAACCACAATGTGATACCTACTATATGAGATACCAGGTAGCTTTGTGACTTGAAAGATGGATGTTTAATGGGTGTCATCTGTCCTGAACCAACCAAGAAACTGCTATGAAAATCCCTGCCCTTTTATTGGATGGATACTAGAACGGGTTTCATATTTATTTACAATATTGAGAGACCCATCAATACATTTCACTATAATTGTTGGAGAACAATCAGGGCTGTTCAATACTGATGAGCAAATTCAGGTTTAAAATATTTAAGAAACAGGAAAGTTCACACAGCTAGCAATTTGAATGCAGTTTTGTATTCAAAAAATAAAATTCTTTGTCCATTACTTCTTAATAATATGGAACTTTTCTTACTCTCCTCTTTTGTACAACTCTTTAGATTTGTTTTGAAGAGTTCAGGGAATGGTTTTACCATAGAGACTTTAGCTCTTTTTTTTTTTTTTTAACTACAAAACAAATATGTAAATATTTTAGAGTTTCATGCTATTTTGAGCTAATCCAAGCCCTGCCACTTACTATCTATTTGATTATTGACAAGTTATTAGATTAAATCTTCCTGTTTCCTTATGTGGAGAATGAGGGAAAACTAGCAACCTTGTGGCCTCATTGTGAAAATTAAATTAATGGCTGTATAGTGTTAGTAGCCATTGCTTTTATGAGATCAACTTACGTATGGAAGAAGACATTCATGTGGTAGGTAACATGAACAGAAAGAAGTGTGAGAAGTTACAAGGAAAATAAAAAGTTTATAGCATTACTTCACAAGACTTAGTT
>PVJL010009129.1:33214-60126 GCA_004026885.1 Lyroderma lyra | reverse complement strand
GGATCATCTCATCAGCAAATAGTGACAATTTGACCTCTTCTTTCCCAATTTAGATACCTTTTATTTCTTTCTCTTGCCTGATTGCTGTGGCTAGAACTTCCAGTATTATATTGAATAACAGTGGTGACAGGGGGTATCCCTGTCTTGTCCTGATTTTAGAGGAATAGCCATTCTCTTCTTTATAAGAAACCACTATTTTATCTAAACTTTTTAAGATTTTTTTTTTAAATTCTTAGAATTCAGAAACAATACCAGGATAAAATGGAGGTGAACATCTTTCAATAACTCTGAGCACTATTCTTTGAGTTCCCTTAAATATAAAAGTGGAGGTTTTAGGTTGGGTTTTATTTTGTTTTTTTTTCAGAGGACTTTTATCTCTGAGATTTTAGTGCCTAGTAAACCTTTTGGCACCAGGTGGGCTCTAAATGTCAGTTAAATGCTTATATGAAAACCAAAGAAAGAGTATTTCAACTGTCTTCAGGTTTCCAGCAAACCACCAATGAAAGAAACAAAAGTAAAGACACAACACAATAACTAATTCTCTCATAAATACTCCAGTCCCCCGGAATTACTTTCCTGCCTCCATTGAAAGTCCTCTCTAATCAGACACCACCAAGGGGACACCAGTGCTCCCAGGCCATGAAGTGTGAAAGGAAGGCAGCCTGACTGCTCTTCATATCCACCTTGAAACTTGCCCACCAACCTGTAGACACACACAATTCATTTAGGGTAGGGTGGGGATCTAAGATCCCTGTATGTTCCTTATAGACCCACCCATACAAAAATGAATGAAAATTTATCTGCTTCCCAGCTCACCACTTCTAGGTCAAACCTGCTCATGGATCCCCCTAACAATGACAATTGGTCTAACTGGGAAGTCTGAACAGAAGGGCACTTTTCTTGGATTATCTGGTAACCTGTATTGCCACTGCTGCTCTTTTTCTGTCTGGATTATGGAGATCTGCCTGATGATTATATAGTTACATTTAAAGTGCCTAGTGTCTTCTAATAATGATTTTTGTAAAGATCAGAATTAAGAGACAGACAAGAAACTGAGGGGACCGGGAGAACAGACAAGGCAATGAAAAGAGTGAAAGTAGACATCAGAGAAAAAAATACTGGGTCAGTGGAGAAATATAGGGAAGACTAGGAAGAGGAAGGGAGGGAGGCTGGCAAGCAGATAAGAGGAGAAGACCACAGAGAGATAGAAAGTGGGGAGACTGCTGAAAAGGCCGCTGGGAACCACTGAAAACCTTCCACTTCTTTTCACAGACTTTTCACAAATTTCTTTTCACAGAAAAGGACATTAAGAACCCAAGTATGAACTTGATTTATCCAAGGCCAAGAGGTACTAAATTTTCCAGCCAGACCACAGACTGCAGACTTTGTTATAAGTCAGCACTCCTTTTTTATAGTTGTTGGTTCAATGTGGGTGGGTGGGGGTGTCAAGAGGCAGATGAGATCAGGAATAAAATCTGGAAGCCAAATAGTGGGAGAAATGGAGGGGAAATGAGAGACCCTGTGGGAGGCTTGTGGCTGAGGGAGACAGTGGGGTTTCTCTGATAGGGAAGTGAGCAGAGGGGGAGGTTTGTCTGTCTGTGCGGAAAGGGAAGTTAGATAAGAGTTCAAGAAGGCTTAGAGGGGAGCTGATATCTGAGTTCTGTGGTGAACTTGTCCTGCTGAGGCATCCTTTGCTTAACAGAACTTCGATGCTGCTCCTGCTGCCCCTGCTCTTCATGGAACTTCTCGGCCATGGAGCAAGCATAGTGGGTAAGAAGAATCCAGGTGGAAAGATATCTGTGGTTGGGCATAGCAAGGTGGAGAAGAAGTTTTGGGGAAGACCTGGGAGCACAGAGTAATGCTCTTACTAGGTGTCCTTGGAATCTGCATGCCAGGTTAGTTTTAGGCAAAGTATCCTTTCTCCCAGTCTCAATTGCACTCTCTGATTTTCAGAAGAGGAAGCTGACCAAGGGGGAAGGTAATAAGGGAATATGTGCAAACTATAATTATATCTTTTTCCTCCTATAGGAGCCCCTCTTCTGCCATCCTTTCACACTCTCTCATTTGCCATTTATCTGTCTCTTAGCTCCCCAGGCTCTAGGATCCTATCAGATTGCAGCAGAAGAGCCCTTCTCCTTCCGCATGCTCCAGATAGCCTCTTTTGCCAACCACAGCTGGGCACATACCCAGAGCTCAGGCTGGCTGGGTGAGCTGCAGACTCATCGCTGGAACAGTGTCTTGGGCACCATTCATTTTCTCTGGCCCTGGTCCCAGGGTAACTTCACCAAGAAGGAGTTGAAGGACCTCCAGGAACTATTGCAGTTGTACTTCAATGGTTTCCCTCAGATAGTGCAGGCCTTTGCCAGTCAGTTTCAGTTTAAATGTGAGTTTGTCTTTTCAAAGTAATTTTTGCCTGAGATCTCCAACCATCGTCCAAAGGGGAAGATGGTATATAGGCTCTTACCACCATTCAACTTTCCTGACCTTGTTTCTTATCTCCCTTGGTGCACTTTCTCTCCTCTTCTTTGCCCTTCACAACCATCCTCACTCTACTCACCACCCCATCATGCACACAGAAAGATCTACATGCACATATCTCTTCACACCCCTGAATACACCCTCATGGTCTGGCTCCTTGGAATGGTCATTTTTTAAAAAATCTTCATTCTACCCACCCTGGCCTCAGACTCAGTCTTTTCCACTCAGGGTCTACCCTCCTTTCTTCCTGGCCTAAGTGATCACGTAGCCTAGCCTGTATCTAACCATTCCCAAGTGATCTCTTCCTAACTGGTCTTCTGCCTTGGTAACAGTCTTCCCATCTAGCCCCTTCACATCAATTACCTTTATTATCTTCACATTTTCTTCCCACAAATACCCTTCCCATTTCCCACCCTAACTCTAGTGTTCTATGTGATTCTCAAGAAAAATTATCTTCTTTTAAATATTTTTAGTTTCTAGACTGCTCATTTTCCTCCCTATAATTTTTTTTCATATTGATTCTCTTTTCCTTGTCCACCCCCAGATCCCTTTGAGCTCCAGATATCATCAGGCTGTACCCTGCAAACTGGGAAGGCCTCAGAAAGCTTCTTAAATGGAGCATATCAAGGATCAGATTTTCTGAGTTTCCAAGGAAATTCCTGGAAGCCATCCCCAGGAGCAGGAAGTCAGGCTCAGAATGTCTGCAAGGTACTGAATCACTACCGGGTTATTAAAGAAATTGTACAGAGCCTTCTCAGTGACACCTGCCCTCGATTTCTGGCAGGCCTCCTTGAAGCAGGGAAGTCAGAACTGGAACGACAAGGTGAGCCCAACTTTCTCTCCCCTCATATTTATAGTGCTTTAACTCTTGTATTTCAATTTTTCACTCTTTATCGTCCCTTTGAAACACAGTAATAGGCTATAGGGTGAGATGTATGTGTTTACGACTACTTCCAAGACAAGAGAAAGACCTGAATACTCCAACTGCTAATGTACTAAGGTGTAACCTAAGGTGCTGTCCATAACTCCATTTCTCCTCATCTTCTCCTCTCTAGTGAAGCCAGAAGCTTGGGTATCCAGTGGCCCCAGTCCTGGTCCTGGCCATGTGCTGCTGGTGTGTCATGTCACTGGCTTTCATCCCAAGCCTGTGTGGGTGATGTGGATGAAGGGTGAACAGGAGCATTCAGGGACTCGACAAGGTGACATCCTGCCCAACGCTGACGGGACATGGTATCTTCGAGTAACCCTGGAAGTGGCAACTGGAGAGACAGCTGGCTTGGCTTGTCGAGTGAAACACAGCAGTTTAGGAGGCCATGATATAATCATTCATTGGGGTGAGAAAGAACTGGGGTCCATCTAGGAAATGTAGTATTCTCATAGTCCTAGGGTTAATGGATGACTAGAGAAATGGATAGGAATGCTATGCACAAGAGGATAAAAGTGGGCTATCTGAATAAAAAAGGGTGAAGAATGACAATTAAATTTTACGAAAACAGAAGTAGAGGATCAAAGATATCAAAGAGAAAAGAAAGATGTCCTAGTGAATTGATGAAGAAAAGAGGAAGGTAGGAGATTGGGGATATATACTCAGAAGGAATTAATTTGCGGGTGTTAGAAAATACAGAAGAAAATCCTTAAAAGGCCCAATTCTTGTGAAATAAGAAGCATTAACTGAAGTAGAATAGAGTACTTTATAGATTGGCATCCTTATTTTATCCCCAAACAGGTGGATACTCCATCCACTTGATACTGATCTCTTTGATGATAATGGTTTCCCTGGTCATGCTGATTGTGGTTGACTCATGTTTTAAAAAGCAGAGGTGAGACTTTTCTTGTTCTGTTTCTTCAACTTCTTATCTACTCCTTCTTTTCTCTATCATCTTTTGTCTTCCCCCTTTCTCTCTGTTCCCTTCTTTGAGATCAATATCCTTATCTTCTCCCATAGTGCAAATTGGAACATCTGCTCTTCCCATGTACCTGCCTTACCCAAAGAAGCCAAAACCCAAGAGCCCAGGAGTTCAAGAAATAAGCTCTACTTGGCACAGATATCATGGATCAAAACAAAAATCTTGAAGAAATGGAAAACAAGTCTAAACCAACTCTGATGACAAATTCTTGTCTGCTCCTTCTTAAACATGGTTCATACTAAAAAAACAAAGCATGATTTTGTTACAATAGCTTGCTCTGGCAGAGATTCTAACTCCTTTGAAAATCTGTTCCTCCACCCCTACTCCATCCTTCAGCAAATCTCTCTTCTGCTTTGGCCACTATGTTCATTACTAGTTATCCTTCAAACTTCAATTCAGATGCTTATTGCTTGTGAAATTGTCCCTGAATTGCCCAATTGAAATCTCTTATGTACTTCTCAGATTTTTTCTATATATACTCACCTTTTCCTACTCTAAACAATAGTTATTTAGGTTTTTGCTTTTTTATAAATCTCAATTTCTTGAACACAGCATTTGGGTGTTTGTATGTGTGTCCATGACCAAGAGCCTAACATGGATTAAGGGCCAGTTTCATGGACATGTGACCTGTGCAGTTGTTGCCATCTTGAAATTCTTAATAAGTTTTGAAGAACAGATTTATTTTGTACTGGCATTTTTATTTGTGCTGACCCCACAAACTATGTAGCTGGTTCTGCCTGAATGTGACATTTCTCTTTAATTGCTGATTGAAATAAATTTATTGTCAAATTGAGTGATGTCTTAATTCGTTCCCTCTTTGACATCTCTGCAACAGTTGACTGTATTTTTATTAAAATGCTTTCTCTCTTCCTTTTTCTCTCACCAGAAGGTAAATGCTTCAGACTTCAGTGATTGAGTGTTTGTGAATCTTCAGAGGTATTTAAAGAAAATAATAACATATGAGATATCGCCTGTCAAAATAAGGATGGGGTTTTAATGGTATTCTTACTTTTCTGAGATTGTGTATATGTATGTCTTGGTAGATGTTCATATTCAGTGGAGAAATTAATATTTTTAGTAATTAAGAAGACTACATGGGGGTTGGGGATAATTTTGACTAGTAGAGTCAAGGCAATGAAGGGCAACAGTGATTGGATGACAGATAAACTATATGTTTATTTTTCTTTATTATTATTATCATAATTATTTACAGTTTGTATTTCCATTACTTTTTTATATACATTCTTAAATTGTCTAATTACTTTAATGAGGATACATTTGAGCCTGTTAGAGAGCAGGAAGTTATTAAGGTGCGGAGTTCAGACCGATGTCCAGTCAACAACATCTTCCTTTGGGTGGGTAATTGAACAGATTGTGTAGGTTTCTTAGTGAAATCTACTATTTTCAAGTTAACAGGCAGGGTTCCATGATCACTTGTCAAGGCTGTACTCTTACCCATGAGCAAGAATTTGGGGCCAGCCCTTTCACTGCTGAGAGTTCATTACTTTTTGTATGACATGTTCAGACAGCCTATCTAGAAGCAGGCCACTAGAGTCTAGAGAGAAAGTTGGAATTTTAATAAATGACTTGGAGCAATAAATGATACAAATCAAGGTTCCATCACATGGTAGAAGGCCACAGGGCTTCTATTAAAATGAAAAGCTTCAAATAGGAACCTTTTTATTTCTAATACAAGTAGTACAAATGTATTTCCAATGTTTTCCATTTGAGTGGACTTCCCCTACAACTCCAATATTTTGGGTCAGAATAATTCTTGAATTCCTATTCTGGCTCAAGGTAACTTCTCTGGTCCTAAATTGAATTTTTTCTCCACTGTATATTATGCTTTTGTGACACTAGACTTGGGGACAGGGACAAAGCTAGGAGTAGCAGGACCAATTTTAAGCCTATTGTAATAATTTGAGAAGACAATGATAGTAGTAAAAACATAGTGATTGAGGTACAGGTGCTGAAAAGAGACTTAAAACTGTGTGTGTTTAAAATTAAAGCTAATAGAACTTGATAGATTCTATCTATTGTGTTAGAAAAATAAGAAATCAGGAGTAAGTACAAGTTTTTGTCTAGAGAAAGTGAAATTCCGTTTGAAATTATAATTAACTAAGATAGCTAAAACTATGGAAGGAATAGATTTGGAGGGCAAATTGAGAATTTGGTTTTGGATGTTTAATTTAAATGCCTGTTATGATTCAGTATAGAGAGATCAAACAGGTTTAGAATTGAGATGTATCCATGCTAAAGACACTTATTTGACTGCAGTAACAAAATGTCTGAGAACTACTCTACAGTTGTGGAGATAGACATATGAACCAATAATTGGAATACAATGCTGTGATTGCTAGTTAGAGTAAGTATTTTGTCTTGTGGGTTAGGTTAAAGGCATAAGGGAAGAAATGGCCACTTTTTCCTGCTGGATTACAACACAGCCTTCAGATATTCCACTGAAATAAGAGTTGAAAAATGATCAATACATAAGGCCCACTTGTGAAGGAATAACAAACTGAAGAAAGCACAGAGATAAAAAATATTTCAGTTTTGAATCTTGTGAGAAGTTTCAGTGTTTGAAGATACCTTAAGCAGGGAGCTATGCCATTCAAAGTGTGGACCAAAGAATAGGGCAAGACTTAGAAAATATCTGTTACTTGTCTGTGACATGAGAAATATACAAAATGAAAGTAAATGTTTAAAAACTTTTGTAACCATTCAATAGAGTAATTTTATATATGTTAATCCAATAGTATACCAAGAAAAGATCTTGCCTGTTGTTTTCATTTTGTTTTTAAAATAATTAATTTCATTATATTTTATAAAATTATTGGTTTATAATAATTTGGGGATAAATTAGTCTTTGACTTAGATAGAAAAGAACAGACATAGAATATGACGATGGGGGCATAGCCATATATAAGAGTAGGACATAGAGGCCTTTGTATGACATGTCATATCATTTGGATGTAGTCTCATAAGTAATGGAAGGCCATGTGGAAAATTTTCTTAGAAAAATTTATGACAAGCCTGTGCAAAAATTTACTAATGTATTAGCAAGTAAACAAACAAGTTAATGAAAAAATAAATAACAGTGCAATTTTCAGGTTTGGTATACAATTGAAGGAATGATAAATTTGGGAAATAGAATGTTTATAAAGTATAAGTGATTACATTTTTTTTTCACAGTTTCATAAAACTATCACTTTTTTATTATTAAATTTGTTGAGGTAACATTGGTTAGTAAAATTATATAGGTCTCAAGTGTACAATTTCATAATACATCATCTATGTGTTGCATTGTGTGCTCACCACCAGAGTCAATTCTCAGATTATCCTTCTATAGACTTTCTGTGTTAAAAAACATACCACAGATATGATACATATACACAATGGAATATTACTTAGCCATAAGAAAATATAATATAATACCATTTACAATAACATGGATGGATCTTGAGATTATCATGTTAAGCCAAATAAGTCAGACAGAAAAAGTGATTTTTTTTTCATTGCACCAGCATATACATATACAGATCAAGTGTGACAAATAAAATCTGTCTAAAGTAGTGATCCAAACCTAAAATTGAAAGGGGAATTCTCTTTGTAGGTGTAATCAGTTCTTCAATGTATAATACCAGGTATATATCTTCTTCTTTATCACATGTGATGAATGTTTGATGACTTGCCACTATGGAGTGATTAATTTTCATAGGGCAGCTTTGAAATATGAGGTCCGAATGCAGCATTCTAGCATGTGACCATGGAATTATTGGGTTATATAGTTGTGTAAACACAGATACATCAACTCTCATTCTGTGAGTGCAAGTCACATACAAATCTTGTTTTCCAAAACCACAAGGCAGGTGCGAATGTGAGAGCCTCTCCAGGGTAACACTCTGAACCTAACACAGTTCTGAGTTCGACCTTCTGGTAGACAGGTGTACTCTGGTTCAGCATCCTGGTGCAGAGCTAGAACATTTTGTAATAAATGAGATAGATGAAAGACTTCTTTGAAAATCAGATGTGTCAATTTAAATGTATTCTTATAAGTGATTATGTTGCTCATTTTCTAGTGTGTGATATCAAACATTCTATTTTTTTCTAAAAAAATAAAAAAGTTATTTGAAATATTTGGAATAAATGAGCCAGTCTTTTCTGATATCTTTTGTTAAATACCCACCTGCCATGTGCACTGGGAGGGAAGGTGGTACAGATGGAGAGGAGAGGGCTGCACCCCAGATGTGTGTCAGCTGGCGAGACTGTCTTGGAAGCAGGGTGGTGTCACTTACATGATGTTCATAGAGTGCCTCCCAGGGTCTGGCCCAAAGTTGGCATTTCCCATGTGGGTATCACACAGATAGATTCTGTCCTGTGTGCTTTTATGAGGTGATCAATCAGGTGTGGCCACAAGAGAAGATACAGGAGAGGCTCCCAAAAACCAAGTTGGTTATAGTCACAGGTTTGAGGAATGGGAGGCAGATGTCATGAGGGATGTGCTACCCACTTGCAGCCAAACTGCTTCCAACATAGGAAGAAATTGTCAGGCTTTGCAAACTTATACTTAGTTCACAAAAGTTAAAATTCACCCCCAAAA
The DNA here is from genome assembly GCA_004026885.1 of Lyroderma lyra. Taxonomy (NCBI): domain Eukaryota; kingdom Metazoa; phylum Chordata; class Mammalia; order Chiroptera; family Megadermatidae; genus Lyroderma; species Lyroderma lyra. The sequence continues at coordinate 51,141 of PVJL010009129.1, read as the reverse complement.
CAGCCTCATGACAGAAAGAATTAATGTAGCCTCTAAAGGTCATTAATAAACCAGTGAAATCAGGACTATTTTAAATTATTTTTCAATTCCTCAAAAAAGGAATCTGCATATGCATGTTTGTTTCTATGCGTATGTGCAATCAACCACAGACATATGTTTGTTTGTCTTTCTCTGTGTGGTTGCATGAACCATTCAGAAAAGGCATTCATGGCTACCAGCTCATCAACAGCATGAAGTCAATATATCTGCTTCTTTCACAGAAAGAGTAAAATTTCACTCAACTGCCCCATTGTTTGCTTTCTATGACTCTAGCAAGGAAACCTGTTCATCATTTAAGGAATATGCTCTTTAGAAAAATAACACTTCCAAAAATAAAGTCTTTTATCAAAATAATTTTTTCATTTTTCAAATTGTTCTCTCCACAAGTCAATTCAATAAACAAGTAAGAGAATTATCTTCTACTGGCCTAAAGAATGTCACTAAATTATTACTTACATTTGCCCTTGAGTGCAAAAAGCTAAGGAAAATAAAAAGTGTTACTTATAAATCTCAAAAGAAGGTCAGTGTTGTGAGATATATAGACTAAAGCTCTTTGGACAGTCTACTGTATATCTTTTTAAGGTAGCAATAGCAGTTATAGTAGAAAGAATATGGCTAAACTGCTTATAAGAGTAACCCAATCAGAGCAAAGTAATAAATATCTACAAGGAATACAACTTAACTTCTTGAAAGTATTTTTTAAAAACCAATCAGTTTCTTTTGAGAGCTGCCAATTAAAATTGACATCATTACCATTTAGCATCAACTCTATTCAAGTTAACATTTTTAACACCACCTTGCTGGAGAAAAGGCTGCTGGCAGAGTGTTGAACTGACCCAAAATACTGTCTTAGTAATATTTACTACAATCTGAACTTAAGGCACTGGAAAGTTACAGAGAACTAGACAAAGTTTATTCTAAATAAAATGTCTGTCACAGATGCATTAAGGCATAAAAAATCCAACCTTGAGCCACAAAAATGTGAGGGAGAAAACATGCTGATTATATAGGTTATCTTTAACTCAAAAAATTAAACAAGTTATCACCTAAAAAATTAGACCAATCCACAAGGCCAAGGCCTCACAATAGTGGAGTTTGGAGTCCAGCTGTGACACAGTGAAATTCAAGCTACCGAAATAGTTTCTCCTACATATGTGACAGCTGACTGCACAATGGGATGGAAACAGCATAGCCTAGTGGTACCCTTGGGAAAAAGTGGGGAAGGGCAAGAGCAATTGGGGTTCATGGGGCTCAAGGCTACAGTTTGTGCTCATTTTTATTTTACAGACAAGAATTTTTAGTCTGAATTCAAGTTGGAATAAATCTGTAATGTTCATCCAAATGAGAGGGTTTGTTTTGTGTTTAAGATCCACAGGCATTAATTTCACAGAGGCCTAGATAGGAACTGGTTGGATATGGGCTTCATGGGGAGCTCAACCTGGTCCCCTGTGTGGTCATCACCTAGCATTTAGGGACTGATGCTATTACAGTTATTCCAAAAACACTTAAGTTAATAGAGGGAAATTAATAGAATATCTCAGGCACATCAATGATGCATAAAATCAATAGGAATTATGATAGCTTTTAAGTGATCTGGGTGATCTGGTCAAGCTTTTGATAGATTTGTGAAAAATGAAAAATGATTCAATATACCCCAAAGAAGTGTCCAAAAACTGAGGTCAGTAAATGTGAGTCATTTTTTATACTTTTCTTTTCTGTATATTATTATAGTGTCTTGACATCTTTAAAAAAATCCAAACTTTTGGCTGATGAGAGGACTAGTCATTTCTGGAGAGACAGTAAAAGGCCCAGCTGGAGCATGCCTGTGATATGCATGACCTTGATCTGGCCTGTGCACCCTAAGAGGCAATATTCCTCTGTCTTAATTGTCCTGGGGCCAGGGGCCAGGCAACCAGGGACCTTCCAAAAGCATAGAGGCTGCTGAAATTGGTCAGGTTGGCCAACCCTAAGCTGTTTGCCTTGCCCTGCCTTGCCTACAGAAACCCTAACAAAGCCTAGGTTCTCCTCTCACCCCTGTCTTCTGCCTCTTGACCACCCTGGTGCTTCCCAACATTGCCCTGCACAGCACACCATTAGTACAAGTGGTTGTAGTCCACTCTCCGTGCAGGTGTGAGGGCAAGCCCTTAAGCTTCCACATCCCTGAGATGCTAGGTGTGCAGACATTAGGTTAGAAGAACAAATAAATAAATGATGCAAACAGTAGATATAGAACTTTGTTTAAAATTGAAATGACATCTTTCATTTTCCAAAAACTAACATGAAAGCTTAAAACTGTGTCAGAGATCTGAAAGAACAAAGTTCTGATTTTAAACATTACCGGAGGTTCTCTCCTCAAGATGTAAACAAATATAGTGATGACACAGTTCATTTATTTTTTACTTTGGGAATATTTTATTTTATTTTTCTACACATGGAGTAATTTTTCATAGGAATGAATAATAATACTTTTATTTTAGAAAAATAACTTTGTCTATAATGTAGTAGATAAATTTAAGGGGACAATAAAGAGACACCTTCAGTATTTATTGTGTAAATTGAAAAAGGAGTGAACTGCAGCAACAAGGGAAGATTAATAGTGGCTACAAAACCTAACCTAAATTAAAAGTTAAACAATATTATCACTAGAAAAAAAGTCAGTCTGTATTAAGACAAAAATAATTACTCTCTATAAATTTTATCCTCACCTTATCTTGAAAATTGACTAAAATCATGTCTACAGTTATGACATACTCTCAGCAGTCACTGTGGGAGAACTAAAGAGAAGCTCTGAGTCTGTACTTGGGCCCATAGTATACTGTGCATCAGGATCATCTTTACAGAAATAACACCATTGAAGAAAATTTCATCTTAAGGGGCTTTAAGAAAACAGGCTTGAAAGTATTAATAAAGCAATGGTAGGTTTAAAGATGACTTGGGTTTTGTTATAAAGTAATAATGAGAATAGGAAATTTGAGATGTGTTAAAAATAATTTTTCATGTAATATAATTTAAACATTGCCTATGATAAAGCTGATAACCCTTCATTTTAAGGAAAGTAAGAATAGTTTTACTAGACAAGTGGTAAAATGTAATATATAGGTTGGTAGGAACAAATATGTCAGGAGAAAATGAAAAAACAACTAAAGATGTTTTAAATATTTTAGATACAAATTAAGAAAATATAAAACATCAAAAGAGAACTGGGAGTAGGTAAAGATGGTGGCATGAGAAGAGATTCTTGAAACCTCTCCTGAAAATCTCAACAAATTGAAGAACAAAATCAATCAAAGGAATTCCTAAGGAGCACATAACCTCTTTGAGAGGCCCCACTCATCAAGAGACAACATGTAAATGGAGGTGAGAAGGAGCAAAAAAGGGGGAAGTGCAGAGATGGAGCTGTAAAACTGGAGCACGGCAGAAGAGGTAGTGAGGCAGGAGCCTAGGAGCACTGGCTACACCACAGCAAGACCCTGGGCAAGTCAGGAACTAGAGCTGACAGGTGTGGAAACGTGGGCAGGAGCACAGCATGATCTTGGATGAGTTAGGAACTGAACTGAGAGCCAATGAACACAGAAGTGCTGGCCAGAAAAAATCACAATATTGGGTGAAGCACAAGCTCAGAAGAAAAGAGAGGCAGAGCCTATGGTGCATACCCTCTCTAACACTGTGCACTCTTGACAGTGGGACAGGTTTGTGTAGCAGCTGAGCCCAGTACCAAGGGCTGTGATTTTGGGGCACACAGAAATTGTAACCCACATAGTCCTCACTGCCAGGAATAAATAATAGACACAGTGTCTGGCTGCCCCTGTACTACCCTCCCAGAGCTTACCTCCCATCTCTACCTAATACCTGCATACAGTCAGCTGCAGCCTGGATATCACTATTTTCCTGTGCTGCAAACAAACATGTGCCTTACACGAAAAACACCACCCCTACCCTTCTGGCTCAAACCAGCAGAGGGGCTCAGGGAAATTGTGACACACAGGCACGGTGGCTTCTGCCTGCACTAGAATTTCAGAGGTGCAGAGTCCCATCACCCACCACATTTTCCCAAAGGGGAGGCATGCTGAGACTAAGGCAACTGGGTAAAAGAATAGAAACACAACTTCTAGGAAATCTTTCAGTGTGAGAAGACCAAATAACCAAAAGAAAATATCCTAAGATGCTGCAGTGAAACCAACTGGGAAGTGAAAGAAAGACCTGTTTACATCTACTAGAGGAAAGTCCCTAGACACCCAGGAAGAGAAACACACCAAGAGTTATGAGCACCAAAGGGAACAAAGCTGCTCAGAAAGAAATGAAAAATCTCTAGAAAAGGAGCTTTAACACATGGAAATATATTATAGAAATGGCTCAGAATTCAAGACTGCAGATCTGAAAAGACTCAAGGAGATCAAATAGAGGCATTTGAACACAAAGAGGCAGCTGAATAACTCAGTAAAGAAATCTTTGAACAAAAGAAATATTTTAATGAAGAGATTGAAACTATAAAGAAGAATAAAATGGAAATTCTGGAGATAAACAACACAATAAAATAAATGAAAAAATGAAATAACTAGCATAGAAAGCAGAGATGAATGAATGGAGGAAAGAATTAGTGATATCAAAAATAGAAATATGGAAAAGACACAGATGGAAGAAGAGAGAGACATGAAACTTACATGAAAGAACACTACAAGAACTATATGACTCAGGAAGAAATAACATATACATAATTGGTGTACCAGAAGTAGAAGAGAGAGAAAAGGGCACAGAGAGTGTATTCAAACATATAGTTTATGAGCATTTCCCATACCTGTGGAAAGAAATAGACCCTTGACCTCAGGAGGTAAACAGGATGCTCAATTACCTCAATTCCAACAGGCCTACTCCAGGACACATTATAATAAAGCTCTCAAAAATTAATAAGAGGGGGATCCAAGATGGTGATGAGAGAGATGATTCCTGAAACCTCTCCTGAAAAATACAATCGAACAACTGGGATTCAACACAGGAAATTAAGAGTGGCATAGTCTTAGCTGAGAAATCCAAGAATTGCAAAAAAAACACATGAAGATCAGAGAAAGAGGGGGTGAATGGGAGAGAAGGGAGGAAGTCGAACAGAGATGCAGCTGTGGAATGCAATCTGCATTTCGACTGGGAGTTGACAGAGAGAACTAGGAGGGAGCCAGAGGACACTGGCTGAGGAGCAACACAATATCGGATGGGTTGGAGGCTGAGCAGCAACAAGAGCCAAAGCAAGAGTAACTGAATCTATGTGAGATCCTCAGCAAATTGGGCCAAGTGGCAGCACACTAGGGCCCCAGCAAAGCAACTCACTTTAGGAGAGCTAGAGGCTGAACGACGAAACTAAACCATCCTGTGTGAGAATAGGACCCTCAGCTGCAGTGTGGCGCCATGATCACAGGTCAGCTCTGGGTGAGTTTGAAACTAAGAGCCGGCTGCCATGGAAACACTGACCAGACATAAACATGATCCTGGGTGAAATGCAAACTCTGAAGAAAGGAGAAATGCTGAGCTGCAGCATGCACTTTTGCTGATGTGATCACAGCCCACTCCTGGCTTGTCCTCTTCCAGCCCACCTCAAATTCCCTGATTAACAGACTAGTGTTGTAGCAGTCAACAACCAGGGAGCTACCACAAGAAACAAAGCAGCCACAGACCACATAGCCCCCAAACCCAGGCAGCAAACAAAGACACTGAGCCTGGCTGCTTTCCCTAACTCTCTCCCAAAGCACATCTCTCCAACTCTACTTAGTGTCTGTTCTAAAGCCATCTGGGGAAAAAGAAAAAAGGGAAAACAAACTGCGTGCTTTCCAATACACCTACACCTGCAGAAACCAGATGTAAAGCTATGGGAAACTCCAAACATAGGCACAGCAGCCTTTCCCTGCACTGATCTCAGAGGCATAGCACACTATTGCCCACCACATATCCAAAACAGAAGGCACATTGAGACAAAAGCAACTTGATTAATAAAAGGGAAGCCTACCTTCCAGAAAAGCTCTCAGATGTAGGAGTTTGAATAATCAAGACAAAAATCTTGGAAGACACTACAGCAATACCAACTGAGAAGAGAAAGAAAGAAAGAAAGAAAGAAAGAAAGAAAGAAAGAAAGAAAGAAAGAAAGAAAGAAAGAAAGAAAGAAGACATCTCTATATCTGCCACAGAGAAAGCACTAATTCCCAGAAATAGAAACACATAAAGTACAATGAATACCTTAGTAGTCAAACACACTCAGATAAAAAATGAAAAATCTCCAGAAGAGGAACTTATAGATCTGAAAATATATGGTATAAGTAATATAGAATACAAGACTGCAGTTTCTAAGAATGGTGACTGAGTACCCAGACCAAGATAACTGATATCAGAGAAAGAAATTTGTAGAGAAAAGACACATTTTAAAAAAGTAATTAAAAATATAAAAAAAGAATCAAGTAAAAATTTGAGAGATGAACAATGCAATTGAAAAACTGAGAAAAAAACTACCATAGGAAACAGGGCCAACTAGGTGGAGGAAAGAATTAATGATATCGATGACTAAAACATGGAAACAACACAGACAGAAGATAGGAACTTCAGAGTCAATAGAACTGAAAGAACTCTACAAATACTACTTTACTTCATTAGAAAGAACAACATGAGAATAATAGGAATATTGGGTGCAGGACAGAACTCTTTAGAGAACTTACCCAAAAAAATTGACCAGAACTTTCCAAACCTGTGAAAAGATCTGAAACCCTGAATTAAGAAAAAAAAAAGAAGAAGAAGAAGAAAAATTTTTCTACCTATGTGGACCCCAGCAGATCTTCTCTGAGTCACATTATACTGAAAATGTCAAAAAGCTAAGACAAAGAGAGAATTCTCAGTCAGGTAACACAAAAAAATTACTGTAACTCATAAAGGAAAGCCCATTTGGTTATTATCAGACTTCTCAGCAGAAACTCTGCAAGCCAGGAAAGACTGGAATCAAATATTCAAAATATTAAGAGAGAGAAACTTTCATCCAAGAATAATCTATGCAGGAGAGCAAGATGGCGATTAGGGAGGAGGTCCCTAAAACCTCACCCAGAAAACACAAATGGCCATTCAGAAGACAAGAAAGAAAACCCTGAGTGACACAGTGACAACTGAAAAATCCATGTATCACAAGAAAACACCTGAAGGTTAGAGAGAGGAGGGTGAGCTGAAAAGAAGGGAGAGAGCAGAGATGGATCACTATAGGACCTCATCACTGCTAACTAAAGGAACTAGAAATAAATCAGGGAACAGCACAACACACAAGAGGGAGAAGGCCAAAAGGCAACAAGAGTGAAAGCCAGAGTGGCAGAATGCTGGGAGACAACGAGGGAGCTGGACCTTAAAGCAGTGTGTTAGGGAAAAGGCTTGAGTGCCACCCTCTGAAACTCTTAAGTAGGAAGAAAGCTGAATGTGGACTCTAAATAGCCACAGGCCGAAATAAAGCGCCAGATACAGCACCTCGGCTCCCAGTGCCCTCGGGACTCTCAGGATTGTGGTTCCCAGCCCACAGCAGAGGTGAGCCAGCTGCCCTCACATGGCCCATGACATCAGGCCCAAGGCTTTAGACTCATGGCTGATATATGCTCAGTGTTCTTGCAAGGCCCAGTCTATGGTGCACACATACCCAGCGCCCTTGCGCACACCCAGTGTCAATCCCCAAAGGGTTAAAGCCAAGCCCACTGTAAAGAATTACAGCCAGGCCACTGTAAAGACTTAAAGCCAGGCCCACCACCCAGGCTTGATCTTGGTATAATCAGTCCATGTCTGGGGTTGAGGAATTCCTGGGGCTGACATTTACTACACATGTACTGCTTTATGTAAGCATGAAAACCCAAACATCTGCTACTGGGCAGATGTGGCAAGATGCTACTTTTTTTTGAAAACATATATATAGTCCCAGGTGAGCAATAAAGTAACTTACTTGCTTGCTGGCTTGTTTATCATCCCCCTATGTCGGCTCCGTGTGTATTTTTTCAACTGGGTGTACCACCGCTAAAACCTGTCCTCGCTGGAAACCTTAGTAATAACATTTGGTGTACTTGGTAGGATGAGGTGAGTACTACCTCCAGCACCTCTGAGGGTCCCCAGGTGGAAGAAATGTGGCCTCCCGCTTCCCTATGGTACCAAGTGGCCACAGCTCCAGAAGACTGGGATAAGATTAGGTCAACACCTGAGGATATCAAAAAGGCCCTAGAATCTATGGAGCTGAATGTGCTGCTGGCACACTGGGAGGTGGCCAGCTGGGTAGCCTGGATGTTTCTGGTGGTTCTGTGGCATACCAGCCAAGAGATGCAAGAGTAAGCACAACAGATATGCCAGTTGTAGCGCTGGAAGGAAACACTAAAAGAGCACCTGGTGGCTGCTGAATGTATGCTGCAGGGCTGAGAGGAGTCTGTACACTCCTCCAGGGCAGGTAGCCCAATATCTATATTGCAGGCTCACCCCTAAATGCAATGGAAGGTCAAGCTGGAGCAGCCAATGGGGCCAGCGGGTCAGCCACAGAGAGCCCCCAAGCCAAGCAACATATGACAATGACTGTGTACTCACCCACCATCATTGTGGGAGACTTAAACACCCTCCTAACAATCATGGACAGATCATCCAAATGGTAAATAAATAAGGAATTATCAGCTCTAAATGACACATTAAAGCAGTTGGGCATAATTAACCTTCATAGAACATTTTATCCACCAAAAAGAGACTGTACCTTTCTTTCTAGTGCACATGGAATATTCTCAAAAATAAACCACATGCTGGGACACAAAGGTAGCCTCAGCAAATTCAAGAAGATTGAAATCATACCAAGTGTATTCTCAGACAATAAAGCTTTGAAATTAGAAATCAACTCTGAAAGGAAAGCAGAAAAACCACATATCCATGGAGATTAAACAATATCTTATTTAAAAATGACTGGATAGAAGAACAAATAAGAGATTAAAAATATATAGAAACTAATGACAACAAAAATACAGCATATCAGAATTATTGGAACACACCAAAAGCTGTAATAAGAGGGAAATTTATATCATAATGGGCCTATCTTAACAAATAAAAAATATCACAAGTAAACATCCCATCCTAAAGAACTAGAAAAAGAAGAGCAAACAAAACCAAAATTGGCAGAAGGAAAGAGGTAATAAAAATTAAAGCAGAGCTACACCAATTAGAGGACAGAAGGACAATAGAAAAAATTAACATTACAAAGAGCTGGTTCTTTGACAAAGTCAACAAAACTGACAATCCACTGGCTAGACTAATCAAAGGACAAAAAAAAGGGACATAAATATTTAAAATTAGAAATGAAAAGGGAGAAACTACCACTGACACCACAGAAATACAAAGGATTATAAGAAAATATTATGAAGAACTTCATGCCACTAAATTTAACAACCTAGAAAAAATGGACACATTTCTAGACAATTATAGCCTACCTAGACTGAACCAAGAACTAGGTAATCTAAATAGACTAATCAATAGTAAAGAGATTGAAATGACTATCCATAATCTCCCTAGAGGCAAAAGGCCCAGACCAGATGGTCTCACCAACATTCAAAGAAGAATTAATGTCTATTCTCCTTAGATTCTTCCAAAAAATTAAAGAGAAAGCAATATTTCCTAACTCATTCTATGAGGCCAACATTACCCTAATACCAAAGCCTGGTAAAGACAACACAAGAAAGAAAACTATAGACCAATATCTATGATGAACACAGATGTAAAAATCCTAAGCAAAATGATAGCAAATAGAATACAACAATGCATCAAAAAGATTATTCATCATAATCAAGTGGAATCCATCCCAGGAGTACAAGAATGTTTCAACAAACAAAAATCAATTAATGTAATACACTACATAAAAAAAAAATAAAGACCATATGGTCATATCAATAGATGCAGAAAATACATTAGACAAAATACAACATCCATTTATAATAAAAACACTGAACAAAATATGTATAGAAGAAAAGTATCTCATATATGGCAAAAGTATCTTGCCATATATGACAAGCCCTCAGCTATCACAATGAATGGGGAAAAGCCAAAGCCTAAAATTTCCCTAAAATCAAGAACAGGACAGGGATTTCCCCATTACCACTGCTATTTAAGATAGCACTGGAAGTTTTAGTCACAGAAATAAGGCAAGAGAAAGGAATAAAAGTTATACAAATTGGAAAAGAATTAAGTCGAATTGTCACTATTGGCAGACAAAATATTTCTTTATTATAAAACATTCCAAAGACTCCACCAGGAAACTGTTAGAAACAATAAATGAATATAGTAAAGTCACAAGATACAAAATCAATGTACAAAAATCAATAGCATTCCTATATACAAGCAACAAATCTTCAGAGAAAGAAATGAGGAATTGAATTCCTTTTGCTATCACAGCAAGAAGAATGAAATACCTGGGAATTAATTTAACAAAAATATGACAGACTTGTACATTTAAAATTGTAAGATACTTTCAAAAAAAAATCAAAGCAGACACAAAGAAATGGAAAGACATTCTCTGTTCATAGATAAGAAAGCTTAACATTGTAAAAATTGACATTATACCCAAAGCAATCTACAGATTTAATACAACACCTATCAAAATCCCACAATCATACTTTCACAAAATAGATAAAAGAATGATCAGATTTATATGGAAACATAAAAAAACTTCAAATTACCAAAGCAATACTGCTTAAAAGAATAAGGCTGGTTGTTTTACGTGCTCCAATTTCAATTTGTATTACAAAATATCAATAATCAAAACAACTTGGTATTGGCTGAAAAACAGACACATAGACCAATGGAACAGAACTGGAAACTCAGAAATAAATCCACAAATTTATGGACAAATAATTTTTGATAAAGGAAAAAAAATATGCAGTGAAGAAAAGGCAGTTTCTTCAGTAGGTGGTGCTGGGAAAGCTGGAAAAATATATGCAAAAGAATAAATCTGAGCTATGAATTCTCATCATATATAAATATTAACTCAAAATTGATTAAAAACCTTCATGTAAGACCCAAAACAATAAACTGTATAGAAGAAAACTTAAACTTATAAACCTAAGGCTCAGGGAAGACTTTATGAATCTGACCTCAAAGGCAAGGGAAGTAAAAGTGAAAATAAATGAATGGGACTGTATCAAACTAAAAAGCTTCTGCACAGCTAAAGAAACCAAGCCACAAAGCAAAGAGATAGCCAACTCAATGGAAGAAAATATTTGCAAACAATGTATCTGATAAGGGTCTAATATCTAAAATATATAAAGAACTAATAAGAGTTAACAACAACAACAACAATAAAAACAAACAACCCAATTACAAAGTGGGCAGAGGAACTAAACAGACATCTCTCTCACAGAGAAACACAAATGGCCAGCAGACGTAAAAAAAAAAATGCTCATCCTCATTAGCTATCAGGGAAATGCAAATCAAAACCACAATGAGGTACCACCTCACACCTGTTAGAATGACTATTACCAACAAGACAAGGAATAACAAGTGCTGGAGAGACTGTGGAGAAAAGGAACACTGCTAGTGGGAGTGCAGACTGGTACAACCACTATATGGAAGATGGTGCGTATATTCCTCAGAAAATTGGGAATGTAGTTACTATATGATGCAGCAATCCCCCTTCTGAGGATCTATCTAAAAACTTGAAAACCTTAGTCCACAAAGACTTATGTACCCCAATGTTCACTGCAGCACTGTTCACAGTGGCCAAAACATGGAAACAACCAAAGTGCCCTGCAACAGATGAATGGATAAAGAAGTTGTGGTACATATATACAATGAAATATTACTCAGCTACAAGAAAAGATGAAATACTGCCATTTACAGCAAAATGGATGGACCTAGAGATCATCATGCAAAGTAAATAAGCCAGACAGAAAAAAACAAAAAATTTATGACTTCACACATATGCAGAATATAAAACTAAAAACAACAAAGAAAAAACAAACAAACAGAAAACCCATGGAGACACTCAATAATTTAATATTTAGTCAGGGACTAGTGTGGAGGGGTTGGGAGAAGAGTAAGGAAGTGGGAGAGGAGAAAGGAGGAGCTAAATGTATGGTGATAGAAAGAGAACTCAAACTAGGTGGTGAACTTATGCAAGAAGCTGGTGATGCACTGTAGACTTGTACACCTGGAATCTATTTGATTTTTGCAACAAATATCACCCCAAGAAGTCTAATAAAAATAATTTTTCAGCAAAATTATCCTTCATATATGAAGGAGGAATAAAGACTTTCTCAGACACACAGAAGCTGAGAAAATTTGCCAGCATGAAACTGGCACTTCAAGAAATACTTAAGGAGGCTCTTTAACCTGAAACATCAAAATAAATGGAATAGAGTTTAGACAACAACAACAACAAAAATATATAAAAGGAAAGTAATGATCATAGGAAATTCTCATATATCTATCATCACTCTAAATGTTAATGTACTGAACTCACCAATAGAAAGATACAGAGTAGCAGACTGGATTAAAAAACAAAACTCATCCATGTACCGTCTCCAAGAAACACACCTCAGCCATAAGGACAAACAGGCTCAGAGTGAAAGAGCAGAAAACAATACTGAAAGCAAATGATATCCAGAGAAAACCAGGATATACCATGCTGTTATCTGGTGAAACAGACTTAAGGATAAAAATGGTAACAAGAGACAAAGATGGACATTTCATGGTGAAAAAAGGGACAGTACAACAAAAGACGACATGACATTCATTAATACATATGCCCCCAATCAGGAAGCACTCAAATTTAAAATAAACTACTAACAGATCTAAAAGGAGAAACTGTCAAAAACACAGTTATAGTAGGGGACCCACACACCCCGTTAACAGTTATGAACAGATCATGAAAACAGAAAATAAGTAAGGAAATATTAGCTTTAAATGATATATTATAGGAATTGAACACAATTGATATTTCCAGGACATTGAAAAACAAAGTCTATATAGTCTTTGCTAGTGCACATGGAATATTCTCAAGGATAGATCATATGCTGAGACACAAAACCAACCTCAGCAAATTAAAAAAGATTGAAATCATACCAAATGTATTCTCAGACCAAAGAGCTTTCAAATTGAAGATCAACTGCAGAAAAAAAAAAAAAGCAGAAAACATTACATATACATGGAGATTAAGCAGTATCTTATTTAAAAAGTGACTGCATAAAAATGAGATAAAAATGCATAAAAACTAAAGACAATTAAAATGCAATGCATCAAAATTATTGAGATTCAGTGAAAAGTATAATAAGAGGGAAGTTGATATCATTATAGGCCTATCTTAAGAAAAGAAAAACACAAGCAAACATCCTAACATCTCATTTTAAGAAATTGAAAAAAAGGAACAGAAAAAATCCAAAGTCAGCACAAGGAAAAAAATGATAAAAATTAGAGCAGAGCTAAACAAAATTGAGAACAAAAGGAAAATATAATAAATTAATGCAACAAAGAGCTGTTTCTTTGAAAAAATCAATACAATTGACAAACTTCTGGCTAAGCTGATCTAAAGATGAAAAGATGGATGCAATTACCAAAATTAAAAATGAAAGAAAAGAAATTATGATGGATACCACAGAAATACAAAGAATGACAAGGAAATATGAAGAAATTTATGCCACCAAATTTAACAACCTAGACAAATAGAACAAGTTTTTAGAAAAATATAGTCTAACTAGAATAAATGAAGAACTAGGCAATCTAAATAAATGAATCAATAGTAAAACAATAAAAATAATCATCCCAAATATCTCCAGAACAGATCATCTCACCAATGAGTTTTACCAAGCATTCAGAGGAGAATTAACACCTATTGTCCTCAGATTTATCCAAACAATAAAAGATGAGGTAATACTTCTCAACTCATTCTATGAGGCCAACATTACCCTAATCCCAAAGCCTGTTAATGAAAATACAAGAAAATACAGTACAGACCAATATCTCTGATAAATGCAGATGCAAAAATCTTAAACAATATATTAGCAAATAAAATACAACAATGCATCAAAAAGATTATACACCACAATCAAGTGGGATTCTTCCCAGGAGCACAAGGATGGTTCAACATACAGAAATCAATCAATGTGATACAGCACATAAAATAAAAGATAAAGACCATATGATCTTACCATTTGATGTAGAAAAAGCATTCGACAAGATACAACATCCATTTTTGATCAAAACATTTAATAAAATGAGTATTGAAAGAAAGTACCTCAACATAATAAATAATACAACAAACCCTCAGCTAATTTCATAATGAATGGGGAGAAGCTGAAGCCCAATTCCCTAAAACTGAAACAAGACAGGGATGCTCACTCTTGTCACCGCTATTCAATACAGTACTAGAAGTTTTAGCCATAGCAATCAGGCAAGAGAAAAGAATAAAAAGTATTCAAATTGGGAGAAAAGAAGTCAAACTGTATCTATTTGTGGATGAAATGATCATTTATATAGAAAATTCCAAAGATTCCACCAGAAAACCATTAGAAACAATAAATAAATACAGTGAAGTTGCAGGATACAAATTCAATGTACAAAAATTACTTGAATTTTTGTATACAAACAACAAATCTTCAGAAAAAATGAGATAATCAATAACTTTTGTGATTGCAACAGAAAGAATAAAATACCAAGGGATTAAAAAAGAATGTGCCAGACTTGTACATGGAAAACTGTAAGACACTATTAGATTAAATTGAAGAGGACACAAATAAATGGAAAGATTTTTCATTTTCATGTATAGAAAGACTTAATGTTGTTAAAATGTCCATATTATTAAAAGCAATATACAGATTTAATGCAATTCCCATCAAAATCTCACAAACACACTTTCATGAAATAGATAAAAAATTTATCAGATTTTTGTGGAACCACAAAATACCTCAAATCATCAAAGCAATACTACATAAAATAGATAAGGCTGGTGGTATCATGCTCCCCAATTTCAACTTATACTACAAAGCATCAATAATCAAGTCAGCTTGGCATTGGCAGAAAAACAGGTACACAGACTTATGGAGCAGAATTGAAAACCCAAAAATAATTTTCGATAGGAATGTAAAATATACAATGGGGAAAGAAGAGCCTCCTTAGTAGATGGCACTGAGAAAATTGGAAAACCATATGCAAAAGGATGAATCTGAGCTGTGAACTGTCACCATGTACTAAATTAATTAAAAATAGATTAAAGGCCGCTACATAAGACCCTAAACAATAAATTATCTAGAAGAAAACATCAGTACTAAACTTATACACCTAGGGCTCACGAAAGACTTCATGAACCTGACCTCTAAAGTAATGGAAATAAAAGCAAAAATAAACAAATAGGACTACATCAAACTAAAAAGCTTATGCACAACAAAAGAAACCATCAACAAAGCAAATTAAATGGGAGAAAATATTTTTAAACAATGCATCTGATAAGGGACTAATATCTAAAATATACAAAGCACTTGTATAAATCAACAACAAAAAATCAAACAACCCATTTTGCAAATGAGCAGAGGACCTGAATAAACACTTTACCTATGAAGACATACAAATGGCCAACAGACATATGAAATAATTATAAACTTCATTAGCTATTAGAAAAATACAAATCAAAACTACAATTAGATACCTCCTCACCCTTGTTAGAATGGGTATTATTAATAAGACAAGGAATAACAAGTGCTAGAGAAGCTATGAAGATAAAAGAACATTTGCACACTGCTGGTGGGAATACAAATTGATACAACTACGATCAAGGATAGTGTGAAGTTTCCTCAGAAAATTGGGAATGGAGTTACCATGTGACCCAGGAATCCCCTTTCTGGGTATCTACCCCCAAAACTCAAAAACCTTAGTCTGCAAAGACTTATGTATCACAATATATATAACATCATTGTTCAGTGGTCAAGTTATGAAAACAACCAAAGTTGCCCCTTGTTAGATGAATGGATAGAGAAGCTGTTGTACATATATACAATGGAATATTACTCAGGTGTAAGAAAAGATAAAATACTGCCATTTGTGACAAAATTAATAGACCTAGAGATCATCATGCTAAGCAAAATAATCCAGACAGTAAAAACTAAGACTCATATGAGTTAACTCATATGTGGAATGTAAAATTGAACGCAACAAAGAAACAAATACTTGTGGACACAGTCAGTAGTTTAGTGATTACATGAGGGTAAGTGGAGAGGGTTGGTTGGAGAAGAGGGACAGCGAGTCAAATATATGTTGATAAAAAGAGAACTGGCTCTGGATGGTAAACACATAATATCACACATGGATGATGCACTGTAGGACTGTGCACCTGGATCCTGTGTAACATTTTGTGGGCAATGTCACTCAAATAAATTTAACAATAAAAATAATTAATGACAAAGAGATAATTTTCAAGGTAGCCAGAGAAAAAGAGACTGACACCTATAAAGATAAATCTATCAGATTAATATCAGAATTTTCGATAGAAACTCTGCAAGCCAGGAAGTAGTGAAGTCAAATATTCAAAGTATTAGAAGAGAAAATATGCTATCCAAGCATAATTTAGCCAGCCAACTTATCCTTCGGAGATGAAGAAGGAATAGAAACATTTTGAGATATACAAAAGCTGAGAAAATTCTCTAGCAAAAGACCTGAATTATAGAAAATATTGAAGGAAGTTGTTTGACCCGGAACCAAAAGTAAAAATAAATAAGAATAATTTGTGAAAATGAAAATATAAAAGGGAAGACATTAATGACCTGAATTATTATTGGAAAATGATAATAAGAAACATGCTTTTAAAAAAAGGAATACAGTATAAGAAAGTTTATTTTACATGAACTTAGTGGTAACTACTCAAAAATAAATTCCAGAAATGAAACATATAACATAAAAAGAGGAAAGAGAAGAAAAAATCATAGAACACAACCAATCTAAAATAACTGAAGGAAAGAGAAAAGAAAAACAAAAAAAACCAAAACAGCAGAACCACCAGAAAACAAAAGATAAAATGGTTGCAGAAAATCTTCATACATTGATCATCAACTTAAATGTAAACAGGCTTAACTCACCAATAAAAAAGCCCAGAATAGCAGAATGGATAAAAAACAATATCCAGCCATTTGCTATCTCTAAAAAACACACTTCAACTCTAAGGACATATACAGACTCAAAGTGAAATGGTGGAAAACAACAATTCAAAAGAACTGTACCCAGAGAAAATCAGGTCTAGCCATACACCCAGAGAAAATCAGGTCTAGCCATACTTATACCTGATGGAAGAGACTTCAGGATAAAAAAGTGTAACAGGAGACTTAGATGGATATTTTATAATGGTAAAGGGGACAATACAATAAGAAAACATGACACATATTCATATATATGTCCTCAATCAGGAAGCACTGAAGTTTACAAAGCAACTACTAGCAGAACTAAACAAAGAAATCAATAAAAACATAATTATAATAGAAAACCCAAACACCCCATTGACAGCTATGGACAGATCATCCAAACAGAAAATCAATAAGGATATATTAGCTTTAAGTGGTACATCACAACAATTGGACATAACTGACATTTACAGGACACTTCATTCTACAACATAAGACTATATATTCTTTTCTAGTACACATGGAACACTCTCAAGAATAGACCAGATGGGGAGTTCCCTGATGGTGTAGTGGCTTAAGGCTTCAGCGCTGGCGCTGTTGGTGCTGCAGCCTGGGTTCGATTCCCAATCGGGGAGTTACCCACATACCAAAAAAAAAAAAAAAAAAAAAAAAAAAAAAAAAAAAAAAAAAAAAAAAAAAAAAAAAAAAAAAAAAAAAAAAAAAAAAAAAAAAAAAAAAAAAAAAAAAAAAAAAAAAAAAAAAAAAAAAAAAAAA
>PVJL010009129.1:0-33114 GCA_004026885.1 Lyroderma lyra | reverse complement strand
TGTATTATATGACCAGAAAGCTTTGAAATTTTAGATCACACACACACACGGCCAGAGAAAAAAACAACATATACATTAATATTAAAAAACATGTTATTAAAAAATGACTGGGTCAAAAATGAAATAAAAGTACAGATCAAAATACATAGAAGCAAATGAGGATAAAAACACATTATATTAAGTTATTGAGATGCGATGAAAGCAGTGATAAAAATTTATATTACTACAGGCCTGTAGTAAAACTTCAAGCATCCTGACTCTACAACTTAAAGAACTAGAAAAAGAGAAACAAATGAAACCCAAGTCATCAGAAGATAGAAAATAATAAGAATCAGGACAGAACTAAATAAAATAAAGAACCACAAAAAGAAGCAAAAAAAAAAATTGAAAAAAAAATTTATGCAAGAAAAACTGGTTCTTTGAAAAAATAATAAAATTGACAAATCCCTGGCTAGACTCACCAACATAAAAAGAGAAAGACACAAATAAACAAAATATAAATTGAAGGAGGAGAAATTATGACTGATATCACAGAAATAGAGAGGGTTATATGAAAATACCATAAAGGGCTATATGACATCACATTCGATAACCTAGAAAAAAATGGACAAGTTTCTAAAAACCTGTAGCCTAATTAGAATGAACTAAGAACCAGATAATCTAAAGAGAATGACCAACCATAAGGAAATTAAAACAATCATCCAAAACCTCCCCAAAAGCAAAAGTGCAGTACCAGATGACTTCACAAGCAAATTCTACCAAACATTCAAGAAGAATTAATACCTATCCTTCTCAAGAACAGGCAATACTTCTGAACTCATTTTATGAGGATAACATTACTCTGATACCAAAGTCTGATAAACTTAACGCAACAAAAGAAAATAGACCAATATCTCTGATGAATACAAATGAAAAAACCCTAAACAAAATATTAGCAAATAGAATACAACAATGCATTAAAAAGATTATACATCATAATCAAGTAGAATTCATCTAAGGGGCATAAGAATGGTTCAATATATGAAAATCAATTTAATAACAAAATAAAAGATGAAAACTACATGATTTTATCAATTGATGCAGAAAAAGCATTCAGCAAGATAAAACATCTATTTATGATAAAAACACTTAAAATGGGTATAGAAGGAAAGTACCTCAACAAAATAAAGGCCATACATGAAAAACTCAGCTAATAATCACATTGAATAGTAAAAATCATAAGCCTCTTCTAAAATCAGGACAAAGACAAGGATTCTCCCTCTTGCCACTGCTATTCAACATAGTACTAGAAGATCTAGCCAAGCAATGAGGTAGGACAAAGAAATAAAAAGCATCCAAATTGGGAGTAAAGTAGTTAAGCTGTCACTTTTTGCAGATGACATAATTCTTCATATAGAAAAATCTTAAAGACTCCACCAGAAAACTATTAGAAACAATAAACAAACATAGTAAAGTTGCAGAATATAACATCAATGTACAAAAATGCACTGCATTCCTATACATTAAAAATGAAATTTCAGAATAAAAAATTTTAAAAATATCTTTTTCAATGACAATAAAGAACAAAATACCTAGAAATAAATTTAACAAAGGAGGGGAAGAACTTATACACTGAGAAAACTTATAAACTATAGTTTTCTATAGTATCTTATAGAATATAAAACAAAGAAGAAAAGGAAAGATTTTGTGTTTAGAAATTGGAAGAATCAACATAGTTAAAATGGCCAAATTATCCAAAGCAATATAGATTTAATGCAATTTCCACAAAAATCTCAAGAACATTCTTTACAGAAATAGATTTAAAAAAATTATTCAATTTGTATAAAATCATAAAAGACCCTGAATTGCCAAAGCAATTCAATGAAAAAATTAAGGCTGGAGGCATCACACTCCCTGATTTCAATTTACAACGAGTTATTGGCAGAAATGCAGGCACACAAACCAAATGAGTAAAATAAAAATCCCAGAAATAAACACACGTATACATGGACAGAAAATTTTTGACAATGGAGAAAAAAAAGTCTCTTTAGTAAATTGTGCTGGAAAAATTAGAAAGCCAGGTGAAAAAGAATAAATCTGGACTATGAATATAGAAACAAAAGGATTGAAAGAACTCTACAAGAACTATCTGACTCCATGAGACAAAACAACATCAGGATAATAGGAATAGAAGAAGGGGTAGAGCATTCTAAACAAAACATACTCAAACAAATAGTAGATGAGAACTTTCCAAACCTATGGAAAGATCTGGAACCCCAAGTTCAAGAAGAAAACAGGTCCCCCAGATACCTGGACCCTAACAGATCTTCTCCAAGACACATAGTAATAAAGATGTCCAAAACTAAAGACAAAGAGACAATTCTCAAGGCAGCCAGGGAAAAAAGAGCTATAACCTTTAGAGGAAAACCCCTCAGGCTGGCATCAGATTTCTCAGCAGAAACTCTACAAGCCAGGAGGGAGTGGAATCCAATATTCAAAAATTTAAAAGAGAGGAATTTACAGCCAAGAAAAAATTATCCAGCAAAATTATCTTTCAGATATGAAGGTGGAATAAAAACCTTCTCAGACACACAGAAGCTGAGGGAATTTGCCAGCACAAGGCCAGCACTCCAAGAAATACTGAAGGAGACTGTTTGACCTGAAACAAAATATCAGAAAGAATGGAACAAAGTTGGGGCAACAAGAAAGAAACAAAAATAAAACAAAAACAAACAAAGAAATAAGTAATGGCCACAGGAAATCCTCACATATCGATCATAACTCTAAATGTTAATGGACTGAACTCACCAATAAAAAGACACAGAGTAGCAGACTGGATTAAGAAAGAGAACTCATCCATATGCTGTCTCCAAGAAACACACCTCAGCCATAAGGACAAACACACACTCAGAGTGAAAGAATGGGAAAGAATACTCCAAACAAATTGGAACCAGAGAAAAGCAGGAGTTGCCATATTGATATCTAATGAAATAAACTTCAGGTTAAAAAAGATAGTAAAAGACAAAGATGGTCATCACATAATGATAAAAGGCACAATACAACAACAAGAAGACTTGACACTAATTAATATATATGCTCCCAACCAGGATACACCAAAATATACAAAGAAACTACTAACAGATATGAAAGGAGAAACTGATGAATACACAATCATTGTGGGAGACTTAAAGACCCCGCTAACAGCCATGGGCAGATCATCGAAACAGAAAATAAATGAGGAAACATCAACTCTAAATGACACATTACAGCAATTGGACATAATTGACATTTACAGGACACTTCATCCAGCAAAAAGAGACTATTCCTTCTTTTCCTGAGCACATGGAACATTCTCAAGGATAGACCACATGCTGGGACACAAAAGTAGCCTCAGTAAATTTAAGAAAATCGAAATCATACCAAGCATATTCTCAGACCAAAAAGCTTTGAAATTGGAGATCAACTGTAAAAGGAAAGCACACACACAAAAAAAACCAAAACACATATACATGGAGATTAGACAACAGCTTCTTAAAAAAGGCCTGGATAAAAATACAAATAAAAGATGAGATTCAAAAATATTTAGAAACTAATGACAGTGAAAACACAACATATCAGAATTATTGGGACACAGCAAAAGCAGTGATAAGAGGGAAATTTATATCACTACTGGCCTATCTTAAGAAACAACAAAAATCACAAGTAAACATTTTAACATCCCATCTTAAAGAATTATAAAAAGAAAAGCAGACAAAACCCAAAGTCAGCAGAAGGAAAGAAATAATAAAAATTAAAGCAGAGCTAAGCCAATCAGAGAACAGAAGGACAATAGAAAAAAATTAATATTACAAAGAGCTGGTTCTTTGAGAAAGTCAACAAAACTGACAAACCCCTGGCTAGACTAATCTAAGAACAAAAGGAAAGGACACAAACATCTGAAATTAGAAATGAAAGGGGTGAAATTAACACTGATAGCACAGAAATACAAAGGATTATAAGAAAATATTATGAAGGACTTTATGCCACTAAATCTAACAACCTAGAAGAAATGGACAAGTTTCTAGAAACTTATAGCCTACCAAGACTGAACCAAGAAGAACTGGATAATCTAAATAGACCAAACAATAGCAAATAAATTAAAACGACTATCCATAATCTTCCTAAAGGCAAAAGCCCTTGACCAGGTGGTTTCACCAATGAGTTCTACCAAGCATTCAGAGAAGAATTAACACCTATCCTCCTCAGACTCTTCCAAAAACTTGAAGGGGAAGCAGTACTTCCTAACTCATTCTATGAGGCCAACATTTCTCTAATACCAAAGCCTGGTAAAGACAACACAAGGAAAGAAAACTATAGACCAATATCTCTGATGAACACAGACGCAAAAATTCTAAACAAAATATTAGGAAACAGAATACAACAATGCATCAAAAAGATCATGCATCAAGATCAAGTGGGATTCATCACAGCAGCACAAGGATGGTTCAACATACAAAAATCAATCAATGTGATACACCACATAAACAAAATCAAAGATAAAGGCCATGTAGTCATTTCAATTGTTGTAGAAAAAGCTTTCAGCAAGATACAACATCCATTTTTCATCAAAACACTAAATAAAATAAGTATAGAAGGGAAGTATCTCAACATAATAAAGTCCATATATGACAGACCCTTGGCTAACATCATAATGAATGGGGAAAAGCTGAAGCCTATTCCTCTAAAATCAGGAACAAGACAGGGATACCCCCTGTCAGCACTGCTATTTAATATAATACTGGAAGTTCTAGCCACAGCAATCAGGCAAGAGAAATGAATCAAAGTTATCCAAATTGGGAGAGAAGAGGTCAAATTGTCACTATTTGCAGATGACATGAGCCTTTATATAAAAAATTCCAAAGACTCCACCAGGAAAGTACTAGAAACAATAAACGAATATAGTAAAGTCACAGGATACAAAATCAATGTAAAAAAATCCACAGCATTCCTATATACAAACAACGAATCCTCAGAAAAAGAAATGAGGGAGTCAATTCCCTTTGCTATCACAACAGGAAGAATGAAATACCTGGGAATGAACTTAACAATGAACCTGACAGACTTATACATGGAAAAGTATAAGACACTTTTGAAAGAATTTGGAACAGACTTTAAGTGGCGGAAAAATATCCCCTGTTCATGGATAGGAAGACTTAACATTGTTAAAATGTCCATTCTGCCCAAAGCAATCTACAGATTTAATGCAATACCCATCAAAATCCCACAATCATACTTTTGTGAAATAGATAAAAAATATTAGTAAATTTATATGGAACCATAAAAGATCTCGAATTGCCAAAGCAATACTACATAAAAAGAATAAGGCTGGTGGCATTACATTCCCTGACTTCAATAGTCAAAATAGATTGGTACTGGCAGAAGAACAGAAATATAGACCAATGAATAGAACTGAAAACCCAGAAATAAACCCACAAATTTATGGACAAATAATTTTTTATAAAAGAGCAAAAAACATACAATGGGGAAAAGACAGCCTCTTTAGTAGGTGGTGTGGGAAAACTGGAAAACATATGCAAAAGAATGAACCTGAGCTTTGAATTCTCTCCATATACAAAAATTAACTCAAAATGGATTAAGACCTTCATATCAGACCTGCAACAATAAACTGTGTAGAAGAAAACATTGGTACTAAACTTATAGACCTAGGACTCAAGGAATATTTCATGAACCAGACCTCAAAGGCAAGGAAAGTAAAAGCAAAAATAAATGAATGGTATTACATCAAACTAAAAAGCTTCTGCACAGCAAAAGAAACATCAACAAAGCAAAGAGACAGCCAACTGAATGGGAGAAAATATTCACAAATAATGTATCAGATAAGGGTCTAATATCTAAAATACATAAAGAACTAATAAAGCTCAACAACAAAAAAACAAACAACCCAATTAAAAAGTGGGCAGAAGAACTAAACAGACACTTCTCCCACAAAGAAATACAAACGGCCAGCAGAAATATGAAAAAAATGCTCTACCTCATTAGCTATCAGGGAAATGCCAATCAAAACCACAATGAGATACCACCTCACACCTGTTAGAATGGCTATTATCAACAAGACAAGGAATAACAAGTGCTGGAGAGGATGTGGAGAAAAAGGAACCCTCACACACTGCTGATGGGAAATGCAAATTGGTATGACCTCTGTGGAAGGCAGTGTGGAGGTTCCTCAGAAAATTGGGGATGAATTTACCATTTGACCCAGCAATCCCCCTTCTGGGGATCTACCCAAAAAACTTGAAAACCTTTGTCCACAAAGACTTATGTACCCCAAAGTTCATCGCAGCTCTGTTCACAGTGGCCAAAACATGGAAATGACCAAAGTGCGCTGTGACAGATGACTGGATAAAGAAGCTGTGGTACATATACACAATGGAATATTACTCAGCTATATGAAAAGATGAAATATTGCCACTTGCAACAAAATGGATGGACTTGGAGATCATTAAGCTTAGTGACATAAGCCAGACAGAAAAAACAAAGAACTGTATGACTTCACTCATATGCAGAATATAAAACTGAAAACAAAGAGAAAAGAAATGTACAAACAAACAAACAACCCATAGACACAATCAATAGTTTAATGTTTATTTGGAAATGAGTGGGTTAGGGAGGGGAGAAAGGGGAGGGGGTGGGAGAGGAGGAAGGCGAAGCTTAATATAAGGTGATGGAAAGAGAAGTCACATTAGGTGGTGAACTTATTATACAACAAGTTGATACTGCACTGTAAAATTGTATACCTGAAACCTATGTAATCCTTGCTAACAGATGTCACCCCAATAAGTCTAACAATAAAACTGGATTTAAAAATAAAAAATATATAATAGAAAACAAGCTATAGATTCATACATAGTAGTTAAGAGTTGGTCCTCAGAAAAGACTAAAAAAACTGATACGACATTGGCAAGAATGATTAAGACAGCAGAGTAAAATAACCAATATAATGAATGAAAAATGAAGACAGCACAGCAACCTACAAATATTTTTAAAATAAAGAAAATATAATCATAATAAATGGATCATAGACCCAAACATAAGCCCTGAAACAATAAACTGTATAAAAGAAAAACATTGGTGCTACACTTATGGACCTTGGGTTCAGGGAGGACTTTATGAATTATCCCTCAAAGGCAAAGGGAAATAAAGGCAAAAATAAATAAATGAAACTGTATCAAACAAAAAAACTTATGCATAATGGAGAGAGAGAGAGAAAACCAACTGAATGGAAGAAAATATTCACAAACAACGCTTCCAATGAGGGAGTAACATTCAAAATATATAAAGAACTCACAGAGCTCAACAACAAAAATACAAACAATTTAATTATTAATGAAAGAAATGGGCAGAGGACCTGAACAAATACCTCTTCCTAAAGAACATAGAAATGGCCAACAATTACATGAAAAAGTGCTCAACTTCATGAACTATTAGGGAAATGCAAATCAGATCCACAAGGACATGTCACTTCATACATGTTAGAATGGCTACCATCAATAAGACAAATATTAACAAGTATTGGAGGGGCTGTGGTGAAAAAGGAACCCTTCTACACTGATGGTGGGAATGTAAATTGGTATAGCCATTATAGGACACAGTAGGTTCTTCAAAAAAAATTAAGAAGAGTTACCATATGATGCAGGAATTTATCTTCTGGGTATCTACTTAATAAATTTTAAAATTTTACTCTGCAAAGATGTATGTACTCTGCTGTTCATCATAGCATTGTTCATGGTGGTCAAGACATGGAAACAACCAAAGTATTATTTAATAAATAACTGGATAAAGAAGATGTTGTACATATACACACTGAAATATAATTCAGCCATAAGAAAAGGTAAAATACTGCCATTTATGAAAACATAGATGGACCTTGAAATCATCATGTTAAAGAAAATAAGACAGAAAAAAATCAAGAACAATACGTATATAATTTCACTCATATGTGGAATGTAAAACTGAAAGCAATAAAGAAACAAAAACTCAATGACATAGTCAATAGCTTAATGGTTACCAGATGGTAAGGGTGGTGGGGGAGGAGTAATGGGAAGTCAAATATATGGTGATGGAAGGAGAACTGACTCTCAGTGGTAAGCACACAATACAACACATAGACAATGTACTGTAGAATTGTACACTTAGAACCTATGTCATGTTACTAACCAATGTCACCTCAATAAATTTAATAATAATAATTAAGAAAACTGGTTACAGTCATTAATATTTTTGTAAATGTATATATTTGTCAAAAACATGAGAAAATTCAAGTTTTGTTCCAGGAAAGTTGTATTCACAATTTTTTTCATTGTTAGGCTTATTGGGGTGACATTGGTTATCAAGAATTAGATAGGTTCCAGGTGTACAATTCTTTTTATAAATTTATTTTTATTGTTAGACTTATTGGGGTGACATCTGTTACCAAGGATAACATAGGTTTCAGGCATACAATTCTACAGTGCATAGTCAACTTGTTGTATAAGTTCACCAACTAATGTGACTTCTCTTTCCATCCAGATGTACAATTCTACAGTGCATCATCAACTTGTTACAGTGTGAGTTCCCTTTCTATCACCATATATTTAGTTCCTTCTTTCTCCTCTTCTACCCCGTCCCTCTTCTCCCATCCCCTATCCACTTGCCCATGAATAAACATTAAACTATTGATTGTGTATTCACAATTTAAAAATTATCATGCCCTATCCCAATAAATGGCTCCCCTCACTTAGGAAATAGATTTTAATGTCTGGATTAACCTTTCAAGTACATGTAGGATAATTCCAAATAAATTTTCAGTTCATGGAAAACCTAACTTGCCTATCAAATTGAAGCTGAAAACATAAAGCTATTTCTCTTAATTTTCCTGACTATCCAATTTTGCATGCAACTACTAAGTGCCTGAAATGAACTATGCCAGAAATGTGGACCTGGATGTGGGATGTATCTACTTTGATATCATTGTTAAGCATTGCTTAACTTGCAAATTTGGAGGGAGGATTCTCTACTTTCTATTTAAAGGTACATCTGAAATAATAACACACTCTTTATTTGTTCTTAACCTTGTTTTTGTTTTAGAAAATATAAATTTTGGAAGTTTTTATTTACTTACATTAAAAATAAGACTATCTGGTATACTATTTTTATTTTACTTAAAACTTAAAACCAAAAATCCTTCACTTTTTTAAGACTAGATATATAAGATCTATGAACCTATAGTATTTTTGTGGTGCTAAAGAAGCCATTCACCTATCTTTAGTGACAAGATATTAGGTTAAGCTCAGATAATTTAGTTATTGCTTGTTACTGGGTGTTAAATGTTTTGTCACAAGATGCAAAGATGTTATAGGAAAGAGATAAAAGAGACACTTGAGTTGAAAAATTTGAACCACACTATCAACAAACTTGACCTAGTTAACAAACATCACATCCAAAAATGAGAGAAAGCATGTATTTTTTAAGAGCACAAGAAACACTTACCAAAAAAGACCATATTCAGGGCCATTAAACAAACCTCAGTTTTAAAGGAATTGAAATTATGTGAAGAATGTTCTATGATCACAGTGTAATTAAATAAAAAAATGAAAATAGAAAAAAATTGAAAAATCTCTACATACTTAAAACTAAGCAACACTTCTAAATAATTATGGTTCAAAAAAGTTAAAATAGAGATTGGACTATATTTTGAATTAGAAAAATGAAAACACAACATATCCAAATTCCTGAGATGCCTCTAACAGCGCATCATGGGAAATTTGTAGTTTGAAATATTTAAATTAGAAAATAATACTAAAATCAATGGTTTAAGCTGCCAACTTAGTAAACTAGAAAGAAAAAGAGCATATTAAATCTAAAAAGTAAATAAAAGAAAGGAAATATGAAAGAGTGAAAGAGAGAGGATTTACAAATGTAAAGTATTACAAAAAATTTAATTAAAATGAAGTTCTTTCAAAAGGTAAATAAAACAGAAAAACATCTGGCCAGATAATAAAAAAAGAGAGTATACAAATTACGAATATCAGAAATAAAAGAGAGGGCATTACTACAATTCTTGCAGATTTTGTAAAGATGGTAAGGAAATTATATAAGCAACTCTATGCCAAAAGTATGTCAGTTTACATTAAATAAGTTTGTTGAAAGGAACAGGGCAGTGGTTTCTACACTTATATTGGAAAAAACACACTTTAAGTAAAAAACAGGAAAGGAACAAGAGACAAAGAAGGTCTTTATATAATGATAAAAAATCCATCAATAGAATATAACAATTGTAAATATTTATGTACCCAAACTTGGAGCACCTAAATATCATTTGAATTATTTTTTTCTTTGATTAGTTTCAGTTTTAGTTTTTAAGGATTTAATTAAAATATGGCTAACATACAATATTATATCAGTTTCATGTACACATCATAGTGATTCAACATTTATATGCCTAAAGAAGTAATCATCATAATAAGTCAAGCAACTATCTGACACCATACCATAATATCACAATATTATTAACTATATTTTCTACACTGTTCATTACAACCTCATGACTTGTTTTATGTCTGAAAATTTGAACTCCTAATTTTTTTTTTACTTTTATCCTCTTTTAAAAAATTTCAATTGCAGTTGATATTCAATATTATTTTATATTGATTTCAGGTGTACAACATAGTGATTAGATATTTATATAATTTAAGAAGTGATTCCCTTGATTAGTCAAGTACCCATCTGGCACTATACATAGTTATTACCATATTGACTATATTCTCTACGCTTTACTGTACATCCCCAGACTATTTATATCTACCAATTTGTATTTCCATTTTTATTGTTAAATTTATTGGGGTGACATTGGTTAGCAAAAATTGCATAGGTTCCAGATGTACACTTCTTCAGTGCATTGTCTATGTGTTGTATTATGTGTTCACCACCCAGAATCAGTTCTCTTTCCATCACCATATATTTTACCCACCTTCCCTTTATTCTCACACCCCTCCCTATTTACCCTCAGGTAACCACTAAACTATTAACTGTTTATGAGTTTTTGTTTCTTTGTTCCTTTCAGTTTTATATTACACATATGAGTGGTCATATAGTTCTTGTTTTTCTCTGTGTGACTTATTTTGCTTAGCATGATTATCTTAAGTTCCATCCATTCTTTTCACAAATGGCAGTATTTCATCTTTTCTTATTGTTGAGTATTATTTCATTGTGTATATGTGCTACAGCTTCTTTCTCCAGTCATCTATCAAAGGGCACTTTTGTTGTTTACATGACTTGATCATCCTGAACAGCACTGTGATGAACACTGTGGTATGTAAGTATTTGTGGACTAAGGTTTTCAATTTTGGGAGGTAGATACCCATAAGGGTGATTGCTGGGTCATATGATAACTCCAGTCCCAATTTTCTGAGAAACCTCCACACTGTCCTCTATAAAATAAGTGGTTTTTACCAATGTGCATTCCCACCAGCAGTTTGTGAGGGTTCATTTTTCTCTACAGCCTCTCTAGCACTTGTTATTCCTTGTCTCATTGATAATAGCCACTCTAACAGGTGTGAGATGGTACCTGATTGTGGTCTTTGATTTCCATTTTTCTAATAACTAATGAAGTCGAGCACTTTTTCATGTCTGTTGGCCACTTGTATGTCTTTATGGGTGAAGTGTCTGTTCAGGTCCTCTGGTGACTTTTTAAGTGGGTTGTTTGTTTTTTGTCATTATACCAGTTCTTATATTTTAGATATTAGTCTCTTATCAGATGAGTTTTTTGCATATACAAGTAACCCCCATATAACACAATTGTTAGGTTCCTTAAAATGCCATGTTGTGCAAATCTGTGTTATATGAAACAAAAAAATTAGTACAAAAGAGTGTTTAGGTTCCAAAAATTAAAAAGAACAACATACTACTACATCTTTTTTTTTTTTTTAAATTCATTTTTATTGTTAGACTTATTGGGGTGACATCTGTTAGCAAGGATTACATAGTTTCAGGCATACAATTCTACAGTGCATTGTCATCTTGATGTATAATAAGTTCACCTTTATAACTAAGAGAAATGTCTTTATTAAAGCAATTGTCACCCAAAGTATAACATATTAATATGTACTAAATAATGTTTTTTTCATCATCACTACTAAGCACAATTAACAGAGGCTGTTTCTTTTTGACAAGACATCTTCCTCTGTACTTTCTTCAGCATAATCTTGACTTCTTTTCTTTACTTTTTGCCAAAAACCTGTTAATTTAGATTGCTTGTTTTTAGCTGAGAGATCTTTATAAATTTTGTTATATGGTGCTAAGCACTAAATCTTCTCTTAAACTTTGTGCTTCTTTCAGTGGAATAATCTTTATTTAGGAAATATAGCTCCAACTGTTTTTCTAACTCTAGACCTTTCTTTATTCTTTTTAGAGTAAAGTGTTTAACTTCTTTGTTTTCACCTATGCTATGATCCCCTGAATTATCTTGACATATTCCAGATGTCATTTCCACCAAACTTACTTCATCAGTTTCTACTTCCACCTGTAATTCTTGGATATCTTCTATAGTTACATCATCAAACCTCCTACTGTATCCACTGTGTTTTCTGCTGGCTCAATTAGATTTGCACTTACAATTTACTCAGGTAATATAATTTTCCAACAAGCATATAATGACAGTTTTATTCCCTTGATGGATAAATTTGTGAGATTAGTATAGTCCAAAATTCTAAAAAGTTTCTATGTCTCCATTGCTTCTATAGATTCATCATCAATTTTATTCAAAACCCATTGTAATAATTTCCTGCTGTAATTAGTCTTAAATGTAGCTATAATTCTCTGATCTTGTTTTAAGTAAAGATGATGTATTTTGTGGTAAAAAAAAATGGTTCAAAAATGGGGGAAATCCTCGTACAACATGACATTCTAGAACAAGTTTTCACTCTAGCATGGTTTGAGAATTAGAGAACTTCCTGAACAACATGGAGCATAATAAATAAAAGCAAAAAATATCTCATTCAAAATTAGGGAAACATTACTTATGTGCTGTAATGCTTCAAGTGATCACATGGTAAAACCTATGTTGGTTTATAAACCTCTCAATGCTCATAAAATGGAAAACATAAATAAAAGTAATTTACTAGTATATTGGACAGCAAATAGAAAAGCTTGGGTAACTGCTAAATGATTTAAAATGTGGTTTTCAAAATGTTTTGCACCAATTGTGAAAAACTACTTAAAGCAAAAAAATATAGATTCTAAAGTTCTACTAATGTGGATAGTGCACCTGGCCATCCAAAAGATTTAAATCACGCAAATGTCAAAATAACTTTTTTTTTTTTACCACAAAATACATCTTCTTTACTTCAAACATTAGATCAGGGAATTATAGCTACATTTAAGACTAATTACAGCAGGAACTCTGGGTTTTGAATAAAGTCATTTTTATGTTTACCATCCCTTTGTTGAAGTTCTCCCTCAGATCATAAAGCATCTTTATAACCTGTGTTTTGAACTCTGCATCTGGGAGATTGCCTGTCTCCATTTTGTTTAGTTCTTTATTTGGCACTTTTTTCTGTTCTTTTATTTGAGACACGTTTCTTCATCTCCCCATTATTTTCTGCCTCCTTGTGTTTGTTTTCATATATTAGGTAGGGTTGATGTATTAGGTAGGTATCTTCCAGTCTTAGTAGAGTAGCTTTATGTAGTAGGTGTCCTATGGGACCCAGTGCAGGCTCCCTGGTCACCTGAGCTGAGTGCTCCATGTGTGCCTCTTGTGTGACTTCTGTATGCCTTCTTGTTGTAGTTGAGCCTTGGTTGCTGTTTGCATGTCAATGGGAGGAATTGACTCTTGGGCTGGTTGGTTGTGAGGACTGGCTGTGATCATGGTGGAGGAGCTGTTGTGGAGGGGCTGAACCTACAAATTAGGATTCACTTTAGCAGAGATCTCATGTCTGCTCAAGTCTTACCTTCAGGTATGTTGTCTTTGAATGTGATTGGGTGATGCTCCCACTCTATCAGCAGCTGGAACTACGTGTTCCATCCCTGAGGCCTCCTGAGAGGGGCTTATCCCCAGGCCAAGTTTAGCTGCAGCCTCTACCCTACCTAGGATCATCTGTCATAAGTCACAAAGCAATCGTCAAATGCCTGCTACCTGCACTGGGCTTTGAGGTGTCTTGAGAGACCAAGCCATGAACTGAGGCTGGCTGTCACTAGAGTTTAACTTAGGGCTGGTCAACAAGAGGTAAAATATATGCTGAAGCCAGATGCTGCTTTTTTGGGTTTTGTAAAACTTTGAAAGATTTTAGTAAAGTCTTTAGCATGAGTCAAGACAGGTAAGTTGTATAAAGAAACAATAGAAACAAGTAGAATGAGATAGTAATTTGGGTGGGGCAAAGTCACCAGGGCTGGGTCAACAAACAATGTTAACTAGGCTGATAGAGATTCACATATAGTGGCCACCTGTGTTTGTATGTTGGAAAACACTTGGGATAAACAAATAAATGATGGATTCTGCCAGAACTTCTGTCTGAGAGAAAGCTACCCTTCCAGTCCTTGTCTTAAAGCCAGACAAGTTTCTCACCATATGTCCCTGGTGCCTTTCAAGCTGCTGCCACAGAACTAACATTCAGAGAAAGTGAGTTCATCAGTGAGTAAGTTTATATGCAGGACCCTTAAGAGCAATGCCTGAAACCCCAGCTGCCCTCTGTCTCATTCAGCCACAATCTCCACTAGTTTTCACAGCCAGAAGCTATGAGGACTTCTTTTCCCAACTCTGGAACACTGGGCTGGGAATTCTGGTGTGGAGCTGGGACCTCTCAGTTCTCCATGAAGGACTTCTGCAGCAAAGATATCTGTCTCAATTTTTAATGGTCACACGTGGGTGTGGGACCAGCTCTTCCATGTCTCTGCCCCTCCTATCAGTCTTAGGGTGGCTTTTTTTTCTTTTTTGTATGTCCTTAGTTGCAGGGCTTTGGTTTACCTAGACTTCAGGAAATTCTCAGTGATGGTTGTTCTGTAGTTTATTTGTAATTATGATGTGGTCATGAGAAGAGGCAAGCACAGCATTTACCTATTCCACCATCTTGACTAGAAATCCTCTACATTAATCAATACAACAATGTATTAATAGGAGTCTTCATTACCCCACTTTCAACAATAGATAGATCATCCAAAAATCCAACAAAATTGACAAACTTGGAGGACATGATGCTACCTGAAGTGAAACAGTCAAACTAGGACAAATACTGTATGATATATACAGTGCCTAAAGTAGTCCTAACTCATAGAAACAGAAAGTAGAATGGTGGTTGTCAGGGGTTGTGGGTGGAGGGGAAATGAGGAGTTTCTGTTTAATGAATACAAAATTTTATTTATGCAAGATGAAAAATTTCTAGAGATCTGCTGAAAAACATTGTGTTTCTAGTTAACAATACTTTGCCACACACTTAACTATTTGTTAACAGGTTAGATATTGTATTCTTTTTTTTTGGAAAAATGATGCATGTATAAAAAGTGTCCATTATCCACAGACTTATTATTCTGTCCACTGAATGCAATGATGCACCTTGTTTCATATTTTTGTTAGAAGCCTTTTCAATCTGTTCTCTAGAGAATTTCTTTACATACAGAATTTATTCTCATTTGTGTTAGAAACTGAATATTGCTTATATCTTCTCAATGAATTGATTGATAATTGACCAGTTTAAACCTGTTGTCAAAGCTGTTTTTACAATAACCTGATTTCTGATGGAACCTCTTTTCAGGTCTCCATGTACAGAGATTTTCATCTATATAGATTTGCTTTAAAATGTGGGTTAGGTTTTGAACATTTTTTATAGCCACTGTTTTTCAAAAATGTTTACACCATGTATATTTTTCTGGTGCTTGTTTATCTGAGTTTTAGATATAAAAATGGAAGTCCATTATCCCTTCCATAGTCAAGCAATATACTGGATTTTGTTCCTGCATTTGATGTTCTGATTTCCTTTTACTTTCTTTTTCTTCTTCTTTTTTTTGGTATTAAATTTGTTGGGGTGGCATTGGTTAGTAAAATTGCGTAGGTTTCAAGTGTATAATTCTATAATACATCATCTATGTGATGCATTGTGTGCTTAACACCCAGAGTCAGTTCTCCTTTTATCATTATATATTTGATATCCCCCTCTCTCCTCCTATCCCACCTCTGCATGAAGTCATATGATTCTTGATTTTTCTGTCTGATTTATTTCACTTATCACAATAATTTCAAGTTCTATTTATGTTTTCACAAATGGCAGTATGTCATCTTTTATTACAGCTGAGTAATATTCTATTGTGTATAAGTACCACATCTTTTTTATCCAGTCATCTATCAAAGGACATTTTGATTTCCATGTTTTGGTCAGCATGAATAAGGCTGTAATGAACATAATGGTACATGTATCTTTGTAGATAAGAGCTTTTAGATTTTGGGGGATAGATACCCAAAAGAGTGATGCTGGGTAATATAGAAACACTGTTCTTAATTTTTTAAAGTATTTTTATATTGTTTTCCATAGTGGCTGTACCAATTTACATTCCCACCAGCAGTTCATGGTGTTCCTTTTCCCCCACAGACTCTTCAAAAATTGCACTCATTTTTCCTGTTGATGATAGCCATTCTAACAGGTGTAAAGTGATATCTCATTGTGGTTTTAATTTGCATTTCCCTAATTGTTAGTGAAGTTTAGCATTTTTCATATATCTGGTAGCCTCTGTATGTCTTCTCAGGAAAATGTTTAGTTCCTCAGCTCATTTTTAATTGGAGCATTTATTGTTTTGTAGATGAGTTGTACAATTCTTTATATGTTTTGGATAATATATTAGCCCCTTAACAGAGGTGGTGAAAAACTTAATTTTTTCCTCCTAAAATCAGGGATAAAACAAGGATGCCTCCTGTCACCACTGTTATTCAACATGTCAGTGGAATTTCTAGTCAGAGCAATCAGGCAAGAGAAGATAATGAAAGACATCTAAATTGAGAATGAAGAAGTTAAATTGTCACTTTTTATAAATTGTTTGATTCTTTATATAGAAAAACTTTAAGATTTTACCAAAAAACTATTAGAAACAATAAACAAATACAGTAAGGTTATAGGATTCAAAATTAATATAAAAAATCCATTACATTCCTATATACTAAAAATGAAACTTCAGAATAAGAAATAAAAAAAAAAAACCAATACCTTTTGCAATCACAACAAAAAGAATAAAATACTTAGGAATAAAGTTAACAAAAGATGTGTAGAACTTGTAACCTGAAAACTTTAAGATATTATTAAAAGAAATTGAAGAAAATAAATAAATAGAAAGATATTTTGTGCTCATGAATTGGAAGAATCAACATAATTAGAATGGCTATACACAGATTTAACACAATTCTCATAAAAATCCCAATGATATTCTTTTAAGAAATAAATTTAAAAATCATCAAATTTGTATGAAATCATAATAAATCCTGAATAGCTGTAGCAATTCTACTTACACAAAATAAAACCAAGGCTGGAGACATCACCCTCCTTGACTTCAATTTATACTGCAAAGCAAGAATAATCAAAACAGCATGATATTGTCAGAAAAACAGACACATATATCAAAGTAATACAATTGAAAACTCCAAAATAAACTCATATGTATATGGGTGGATAATTTTTGACGAAGGAGCCAGAAACATACAATGGAGAAAAGAAAGCCTCTTCAATAAATGGTATTGGAATAATTGGAATGCCACATGCAAAAGAATGAATCTAGACTGTGGTCTATCACTATATACAAAAATTAACTCAAAATGGATAACAAACCTACACATAAGACCTGAAACAATAAATTTCATAGAACAAAACCTCAATGCTAATAAACGTTGCTTTCAGGGAAGAATTTATGAATTTGATTTCAAAGTCAAGAAAAGTAAAAGCTAAAATAATGGAACTATATCAAACTAAAATGCTTTTGCACAGCAAAATAAACCATCAACAAAACAAAGAGGAAATCAACTGAATGGGAGAAGATATTTTCAAATAACAACTTTTTCTTTTTTAGAATCAAATAACAGTTTCATTTTTAGTGATCACTTCAGTAGGTTAGAAGTCTCTTAGAGCCTAATGAAATAGCACAACAGAGATACTTAAGTACTATTCATAACAGCCATTTTAGGATTCAGCTTCCTGTTCATGCTTAGCAACCTGTTGTTTTGGGGATTGTCTGGTTTCTGAAAACAGTGTTTTCCTCACATATTTTGTATGATTTTGTATCTTTTTGTATCCTAATTTTGTTTACAACCTGAAACATCTTTATTGTGCACTCCCCATCTATTATTCAGGTCTCAGTTCTTCCTGAAACCTATTTCATGCTTTTTATATTTATTTGTAGACCTCCTTTCTTATATAGAATTTCTACTGAGAATGCAGAATTGATCTCATAGATTTCACATTGCAATTTTTCTTTTACAGGTTGAATCACTTATTTGCAACTGACTTACCAAAACCTTTTCTATTTTTTTTTAATGTTATTTAAATGTTTACTTTTTTTCTCGCATCTTCACATGTAACATGAACAATACACGTAATACTTAAAGGAATTACCTGGTAAATTTTCAGTCTGTATTCAACCAGAAGTTTAAATGTTCTTTTACTTAATGAAAACATAACAAAACAAAACATTAGTATGTTTTTATAAGGATTCTTGGCTTTGCTATAGAATCTTTTTGTTGTTCTATATTGGATATCTCCCAAATTCTTTCTCCAGGTCTTGGCCTGAGAAACTTCCTGCAAATGACACTTCATTCCATTCCAATTTCCTATGGAAATGTAGAAGAAATACTGTTGAACAAAGGGGAGCTGCAAAAATATGTTTTTACCATATTAAACACAAGAGCAAATAGGTGTTCATGGTTGTTATTTTTCCAAGGAAGATAATGTGTTTCATTATATGACACTAGGGGCAATAAAAAAAACCATATAACAATGATCAGACCATGATGTTTTAACCATTTAATTACATTTAAATATTTGAAAACTATGACAGTAGAAGATCCAAGCCTTAAGTAGAAAATTTGAGGCAGGTAGTAAAAGAGAAATGCACAATGTTTGAGTTAAAACAAATTAATGTTTTTAAGACAGAATACGTTGAGAGAAGAACAAATTTAATCATAGTTGGTTCTGGTTTTGAAGTTGGTATGAAACAAAGAAACAAAGTTCTTATAAGTCTAGGGATTTCCCAAGTTTTAGTTTAAGATCCATAGTTTATTAGATTGGCAAAAGGTCCCTCAGAATAAATATAAAATTTTCTAATTAAGACAAGGTTGACAACAATTTAACAAACTGAGGCTAACAACAGAGACACTCAATTTTCATGCCATAATTTTTATTGTAGAGGTTTGAAAATGCCAAAGTCCAAGTTACTCTGAATTGAAAGTAGCCCAAGCACTTTTGTGGCAAGACACCATTCCTGTGTGAAGGTCACTGGAGTCTGAAATACAGTCTTATATGGGACATATGTGCTTACAGTCAAATACCACGTGCTATTTTACCAGAATACCCTAAATGAAGAATAGAATTTGGGAGAAAAGATTAAAGGATAGTTGAGCCCCTTTCCAAAGCACAGTTTAAAGTAGACAAACCATAAACGGAACTTATTCAAGTTTTTAGGCTTGAATGTCAAGGAATTTATAAATGCACATCTTTTATCAGTGAACAGAAAGAATCATGGTAGAGAGAACCTTGAAGTGTTTCATCTTCTTTCATGACTGAGTGATATACTTCATTTTATATTTGTACCACATCTTGTTTATCCAATCATCTATTGGAAGATCCTTGTTGTTTTCATGTCTTGGCCACCATGAATAGTGCTGCAATGAACATATGTGTACATGTGTGATTACAGATAAATGTTTCCAGATATTTTAGATATCAGAAAAAAGATTTCTAGGTCATAAGGTAATTGTATTTTTAACTTCTGAGGAACATCCATACTGCTTTTTATAGTGGTTGTACCAATTTATGTTTCTACCAGTAGTGCATGAAGGCTCCATTTTCTCTATAGCTTCTCCAACACTTGTTATTATTTGTCTTGTTGATAATAGCCATTTAAACAGGTGTGAGGTGATATTTCATTGTGGTTTTGATTTACATTTTCTTAATAGCTAGAGAAGTTGATCATCTTTTTATATATTTGTTGGCCATTTGTATGTCTTCTTGGAGAAATATTTGTTCAAGACCTCACCCATTTTTAAAAATTGTTTTGTTGTTGTTGTTGTTGTTGAGTTGTATGAGATTTGTATAGATATATTTTAGATATTAGCCCCTCATCGGAGGCATTGTTTGCAAATATCTTCTCCCATTCAGTTGATTGTCTCTTTACATTGTTGATAGTTTCTTTGGTTGTGCAGAAGATTTTTAGTTTGGTGTAGTCCCATTTATTTATGTTTGCTTTTACTCTTCTTGCCTTTGAGGTCAAATTCATAAAATACTCTCAGAATTCAGAGTGTGTAATTTTAGTACCTATGCTTTTTTCTACATATGCAATTTATTGTTTCAGGTCTTATATTTAGGAATTTAATCCATTTTGAGTTAATTTTGGTATAGGGTGACAGATAGCACTCTAGTTTCATTCTTTTGCATGTAGCTTTCCAATTTTCCTAACACTATTTTTGAAGATGTTTTCTTCTCTCCACTGCATGTTTTGACTCCTTTGTCAAAAATTATTTGCTCATACATACGTGGGTTTATTCCTGGGTTCTTGACTCAGTTGCATTGGTCTTTGTGTCTGTTTTTCTGACAATACCATGCTGTTTTCACTATTGTTGTTGGGTACTATAATTTGAAGTCGGGGAGTGTGATACCTCTGGCCTTACTCTTTTTTCTCAGGATTGCTTTGGCCCTTTGGAGTCTTTTGTGATTCCTTACAAATCTATTCTTTTTTTCTTGTATTTCTTTTAAAAATGCCATTGAGAGTTTGTTTGAAATTGAATTAAATTTGTACATTGTTTTGGGTAATATGACCATTTTGACTCTGTTGATTTTTCCAGTCCATGAACACAGAGCATCTTTTAATTTCTGTATGTCTTCTATATCTTTTAATAATGTATTGTAGGTTTTGATGTATAGGTCTTTCCATTATTTTTATTAAGTTTATTCTTAGGCATTTTATTTCTTCCATTGAATTGCAAAATAATTTTTTATTGATATTTCTGAAACTTCCTTGTTAATATATAAAAATTTGATGTATTTTTGTACATTGATTTTTGTATCCTGCAACTTTACTGTATTTGTTTATTGTTACTAATAGTTTTTTGGGGTAAAGTCTTTAGGATTTTCTCTATAAAAAATTGCAGCAAAAAGTCAACAGCAAAAAGTGACAATTTAACATTTTTATTTCTAGTTTGGATGCCTTTTATATTTTTCTTTTTCCTGTTTGCTCTTCTTAAATCTTCCAATACTATTGAATAACATTGATGACAGGGTGCCTCCCTATCTTATTCCTGATTTTAGATAAAAAGCTTTCAGTTTTTTACTATTAAGTGTAATATTAGCTGATGATTTGTCCTACATGGCCTTTATCATGTTAAGTACTTTAATTCTATAACCATTTTATTGTGTTTTAATCATAAATGGATGTTGTATCTTGTCAAATGCCTTTTCTGCCTTTTCATTGATATTATCATAAAATTTTTATAATTTATTTTATTAATATTCTATATCACTTTGATAAATTTCCATATGTTGAACCATACTTGTGCCCCAGAAATGAACCCCACCTAATTGTGATGTATAATCTTTTTAACGTATGGTTGTATTTGACTTACTAGTATTTTGTTTAAAATTTTTGCATCTTGTGTTCATTAAAGATATTGGTCTTGTTTGTTTGTTTGCTTGTTTTGTTTTATTTTGTTTTGTGAGTGATATTTTTTACCAGGTAAGGTATCAGGGTAATGTTGACCTCATAAAATGCATTGGGTAATCTTGTTTTTTCTTCAATTATTCAGAAGAATTTGAGGAAGACAGATATTAAATAAACTGTGACTGTTTGGTGGAATTCACTGTTAAGACATCTAGTTTGAACTTTTGCTTTGGAAAGTTCTGGATGATTGTTTCAGTTTCCTTGCTGTTGGTCAGTTTATTTAGATTTTTCAGTTCTTCTAGATTCAGTTTAGGAAGGTTATATATTTCTATGAACTTGTTCATTTATTTTAGACTATAAAACTTAGTGGCATATGGTATTTCATATTATTCTTCATATTATTCTGTTATAATCCTTTGTATATCTGTGGTATCTGTCATAACTTCACTTTTATTTCTGATTTTGTTTATTTATGTCTTTTATTTCTTTTTTCTTTTAGTGAGTCTAATGAAAGGTTTGCCAATTTTATTAATCTTTTCCAAGAACCAGCTCTTTGTTGCATAAATTTTTTTCTATCATTTTTTTTCTCTATTTCATTTAGTTCTGGCCTAATTTTTATTATTTTCTTTTCTGCTGACTTTGGGTTTCATTTATTCTTCTTCTTCTAGTTATTTAAGATGTCATATTATGTTTTTTATTTGGTATTTTATTGTTTCTTGAGATAGGCTCGTAGTGACATAAACTCCCCTCTTAATACTGCTTTTGTGGCATCCCGATAATTTTGATACAAAGTACTTTTATCTGTTTATATGTATTTTTTGATTTCTGCTTTTATTTCTTCTTTGACCCAGTCCTTTTTTGGTAGCTTGTTGTTTAATCTCCATGTATTCGTGGTTTTTTCAGCTTTCTTTTTGCAGTTGATCTTCAATTTCAAAACATTGTAGTAGAAAAATATGCATGGTATGATTTCAATTTCTTAAATTTGCTGAGGCTAGTTTTGTGTCCTGATGTACAGTCTATCCTTAAGAATGTTTGAAAGAATGTATGTATACTCTGGTGCTATAGGACGAAATGTTCTGTAAATGTCAATTATGTTCAATTAGTCTAATACATCACTTAAGTCAGATAAAGTAGACTCTCAGTTAAGTGATATTAATGGAGATTAGTAGATGCCTTATAAATATAAGTAGCCCCTCTATTAACTGGAACTCAAGCAACCAGCACTGTCAAGCAACTGGCAAAAGCTCAAGCAACCAGCAAAAATGCATGAGAGTGCTGGTGTTTTAGTTCTGTTTAACAGAGAATCTACTGTGTTTTCTGATTGATTTTCTTTTTGGATAATCTATTTATAGCTGTCAATGGTGTATTTATGTCTCCTCAAATTATGTTTTTGTGAGTTTCTCTTTTTAGTTCTGATAATAGTTGCTTTATATATTTTGGTGTTCTCTGAATGGAAACATCTATATTAATAAGTGTTAAGGCTTTTTGTTGCATTTACCCCTTTATCATTATGAAAGGTTCATCTTTACCTCATTACCTTTTTTATTCTGTTGTTTATTTTGTCA
Source organism: Lyroderma lyra (assembly GCA_004026885.1). Lineage (NCBI taxonomy): Eukaryota > Metazoa > Chordata > Mammalia > Chiroptera > Megadermatidae > Lyroderma > Lyroderma lyra. Next base: position 9,700 of record PVJL010009129.1, on the reverse strand, counting down.
GATATAAGAATGGTTACACTAGCTTTTCTCTCAATGCCATTTGCTTTAAGTATTGTTTACATCATTTACTTTGAGTCTGTATTTGTCCTTTTAGTGGAGATGTGTGTTTTGGAGGCAAAATACTGTTGGGTTTTGTTTTTTTAACCAATCTGCTATTCTGTGCCTTTTTATTGTTGAGTTCAGTCCATTTACATTTAGGGTGATTATTGATATATGAGGATTTCCTACAGCCATTTTATTTTGGATTTGCTGGTATCTTTGTGACTCCACATTTTTTTTTGCATCTTTCTTCCTCTCTTTTATCTTCTGGGACTTGAGTAATGTATAGAATCTTTCTCTAGATGGTATTTCATAATTTAAATAGACTTTCTTCATTCCTTTTCAATTTTTTCCTTTTTCTCTTCTAACTTGATCATTTTAAATGACTTGTCTTTGACTTAACAAATTATTCTGCTTAAATAAATCCGATTATGGTGATATCTATTGAATCTTCTATTTAATTTATTGTATTCTTCAGATCTAGAATTTCTGCTTTTTTAAATGACTTTTATCTTTGTCCTTAACTTCATTTTTGTTCTTGTTTTATTTTCCTGATTTTATTAAATTGTCTTTCTGTGGTTTGTTTGTTTTTCTTTTAAAAATTAAATTTATTGGGCTAGCATTGATTAATAACATTATATAAATTTGGGGTGTATAAGTTTACAATACAACAACTGTATATGCCATTATGTGCTTACCACATATACTCCGGTTTTCTTTTCTAACCCTTACCCTTTTTGTCCTCTCCCTAATTCCATCCCCTTTCCTTCTAGTAACTACCTTTCTGTTTTCCCTGATGTTGTTTTGTTTGTAACAATAATTTGATTTTTTTTTTGTTGGGCAAATAGCAGATCTTTACTTCTTTGAGGTTGGTTACTAAAAAATTATTTCGTTATTTTGGTGGTGCCATATTTTTTATATTTATAATATTTCTTGTCTTTTGTATGCTGTCTTCGCATTTAAAAAAGAGTCACAACCTGTAGTCTTTATTGACTGTCTTTAGGAGAGATATGCCTTCTGTCATTCACTCTAGGGACTCTGAGAATTTTTTTACAAAATTTTTAAAAATAACTTTTCTAAGTATTGTGTTTTCTTTGTTTCTATTGGTTTCCATCTGACATTATATATAGTTATTACAATGATATTGACTAAATGCCCTATGCTGCATTTCACTTCCCTATGAGTATAAATTTGTACTTTTTGATTTCTTTTTCTTTTTAATCGACCCCTCCCACCCTCCTCCCATCACTTCAACAAATCCAGTACCTATCTGACACCACCCATAATTATTACAACATTATTGATTATATCTCTATGTTATACCCAATTTCCCCATAAGTATTACTTTGTAACCAGCAAACTGAACTTCCCAATCTTTTCCCTTATTTCACCCCTCCCCCAACCTTCCTCTCATCTTGCAACAAACCAAATGTTTTCTATATCTGTGGATCTATTCCTGTTCCACTTGTTTATTTTCTTTTTTGAATTTCACCTATATACAAAGTCAACTTACATTTGTCTTTCTCTGTTTGATACTCTGCTTAGTGCAATATCATTCACATAATTAAATTGGAGCTTTTAATTCATTTAAATGGAAGGTAATTGTTGATGTGTACCAATTGCCATTTTATTGTTCATAATTTTACTTCCCCCCCATCTTAAAGCAGTCCCTCTAACATTCCCTGCAATACTAGTTTTGTGATGGTGAACTCCTTTAACTTTTCTTAGTCTGAGAAGCTTATTTGCCCTTTGATTTTGAATGATAGCTTTCCTGGGTAACGTAATCTTTGATGTAAGTTCTTGCTTTTCATTACAGTGAATATTTTCTGCCACTCTTTTCTGGCCTGCAAAGTTACAGTTGAGATATCAATTGACAGTCTTATGAGAGCTCCCCTATAAGTAACTAGTTGATTTTCTCTTGCTGTTTTTCATATTCTCTCTTTGTCTTTAACCTTTGCCATTTTAATTATGATGTGTCTTGGTGTGGTCCTCTGTAGGTTGTTTGGGACTCTGATTCCTGAACTTGTATGTTAGCTATTTCCTTCACCAGGTCAGAAAAGTTTGTTTATTATTTATTTAAATAGGTTCTCAATTTCTTGGTTTCCCTCTTTTCCTTCTGGTAGTTCCATATGGTGAATGCTGTTGTGTATGATGCTGTTCCAGTGGCCCCTTAAATTATCCTCATTTTTTTTTTTTTGGTTTTCTGACTAGATGTTTTCTGCTACCTTGTCTCCCAATTCATTGATTCATATCTCTGCTCCATCCAATCTGCTGGTGATTCCTTCTATGGCATTCTGAATTTCAGTCATAGTATTCTTTATTACTGACTGGTCCTTTTTTATGGTTTCTACATCCTTCTTTATGCTTGCTATCTCTCTGTCGAAGTTTTAACTAAGTTTCTTGAGCATCCTTAAAATCATCATTTTGAGTTCTGTATCTGATAGGTTGCTTGTCTCCATTTTGTTTAGTTCTTCTTCTTCTGGAATTTTCTGCTGTTCTTTTATTTGAGAAATCTTTTTTGTTTCCTCATTTTGGTCACCTGCCTGTATTTGTTTTTATGGGTTATGTAGATCTTCTATGTCTCTCAGTATTGCTGGTTAGCCTTATGTAGTATGCACCCTGTGGGGTCCTGGCACTGTATTCCTCGTCACCTGCACTGGATGCTCCTGTAGATTTTGGTTTGATGCCAGTGCTGTGCCTGGAGCTACTCAGCAAAAGTCTCAGAGCACACCAATGCCTGTTGCTGCCAGCCTGGGGCCTGTGGACTTAAATAGTTTTCCGAGGAAGATGGCAATGTGTATGGGGCTGGTTGCTCACCAGAGAAAGTGCCTCTTGTATTGGCAAAGTTGGGTGAGGTAGGGTCACAGTGAGTCAACTGGGTGGAGCGAGTAAAGCTCTACAAACCAATCAGGTTCAGATTTGGTCATGAGGAAATGGGCGCAGCACAGGAAACATGGTGTTCACCAGCCAGCGTATGGAAGGAGAGTCACTCAGGAAAAATGGTGACTCTTCTCCAGTCCTAGCTTTAAAGTCACACACATCAGCCTCCAAAACCCCCAGAGTCACCATCCCTTTGCTGGATCCCTGTGTGAGTACCTGCGAGTGACTGAGTTTGTGCAGGTAATTTAAGGAAACATCTGGGTTTCCTTCAGTCTTCCTTCCCAACCAGCTATTTGAAGTCCCACTGTTTTTCACAGTCAGATGTTGTGGGACTCCTCTTTACAGTAGCAATATTCTGGTTTAGGGAGCCTTGTATGGGGCTTGGGTCCCTCACTCTGTTGGGAGGAACCTCTACAGCTGAGAAAACCCTCCTGATTCTCTACCGTGACCTGGGGTTTGACTCCTTTTGCATCTACATTCCTCCTACCAGTCTCACTGTGGTCTCCTATTTTTAATATATACTTAGTTATAAAGCTTCTATTCAGCAAGACTTCAAATGGTTCTCCATGTTGGTTGTTCAATAATTCAGTTGAACCTTTCCTTTTTTTTCTTTGAAACTTTTTATCTTTAAATTACTTTTGACATTTGACTATATTATATTAGTTTCAGGTGTACAGGACAGTGAGAAGTCATTTATATAACTTATTGAATCCTCATTCCAAGACATCTGGCTCTCCTCAGACACCACACATAGTTATTATAATGTTATTGACTGTATGCCTTATGCTGCACTTAACATCCCTGTGACTATTTTATATGTATTTGAACTTCTTGATTTGTTGCCCTTTTTTACCTACCCCTCCAGCTCTTTTTTCATCCCCCTAACAATTCTAGTACCCATCTTATAGCACACAAAGTTACCACAACTTTATTTACTATATTCCCATGTTTACTCTATATCCCCATGATTATGGCCTTGTAACAATCAAACTAAACTTATCAATCCCTTTTTCTTATTTTACCCACTCTCTCATTCATTCTCCCATCTAAAAAATTCCCTCTAACATTCTTTGTGGCTGGTTTGGTGGTGTTAAACTCCTTTAGCTTTTTCTTGTCTGAGAAACTCTTTATCTGTCCTTCAGTTTTGAATGCTGACCTTGCTGGATAGATTAATCTTTGTTGTAGATCCTTAGTTGTGATCATGTTTAATATTTTCTGCTGTTTCCTTCTGGACTGCAAATTTTCTGATGATAAATCAGCTGAGAGTTGAATGAATATCCCCTTTTTAGTTACTGCTTACTTTTGTCTTGCTGCTTTTAGCCTTTTTTTAACGTTTGCCATTTTAATTATAATGTGTTTCAGAGTGTTCCTGTTCATCTTGTTTGGGACTCCCTGTGTCTCCTGGGCCTGTATGTGCATTTCCTTCACCAGATGAGGAAAATTTTCAGTCACTATTTCTTCAAATAAGACCTCAATCTTTTGCTTTTTTTTTTTTTTTTTTTTTTTTTTTTTTTTTTTTTTTTTTTTTTTTTTTTTTTTTTTTTTTTTTTTTTTTTTTTTTTTTTTTTTTTTTTTTTTTTTGCTTCTCCTTCTGGTAATCCTATGATGCAATTGTTGTTATGCTTAATGTTGTCCTAGGAGAATCTCAAACCATTCTCATTTTGGGGGGGGTTGTTTTTCTATTTGTTTTTCTGATTCTGTGTTTTCTACTAGTTCTTTTTGCAAATCACACTTCTGCTTTATCTAGTCTGGTGACTCCTTTTATTCCATTCTTTATTTCAGTTATTATCATCTTTATCTCTGGTGTTTTATAATGGTTTATATGTCTTCTTTTATGCTTGTTATCTTTCTTTTGAAAGTATTATTATTTCCTTGAGCATATTTATAATCATTGTTTTGAGCTCTGTCTCTGATGATTTGTTTGTCCCCATCTCTTTTATTTTGATTTTCTGTCATTTGAATTTATTTTGAGCTCTCTTTCCCTGGTTTCTCCTGCTGGAAGCCTCTCTGTAGATGTTCAGCATCTTAACCCAACACTTGTTGCTGCAGTTTCTTTGGTATTCCCTGCTGATACTGGGTGGGCAGAAGTCTTGGGAGTAGAGGAGGACTGGGTTTGCACCTTTGTTTTATTTCTGGGACTTTAAGGCCACACAGGTAGTATGGGCTAATGCTTTTCTGTCTGGGTTTGCCCCAAGGACTCCGCCCTGAGCCTTTGAGCCAATCCTGTATGCTGATTTCTCAGATTGTCCTGGTTGTAGACTGAGAAACATGTGCAGAGCCAACTCCTTCTTTTTTTTTTTCTTGGCCAGAATGAGGTCATGCTGCAGCTCCTCACTGCCCTGATTGCTCCGCTTCCTCTCAGAACCATAGTAAAGTTGGATTGCTGCGTCTTGCAGACCCAGTCTTCCTGTCCTGGGGGCCAAAGTGAGGTCTGGCTGCAGTGTTTCTTCTCCCTTGTCTCTGAGAATTTTTTTCTCTGTTTCACGAACCAAGTGATATCTGAAATGTGCACCCCTTAGCCTTTATCCTCTTCTTCTTTCCAGTGGTAGAGTTCCAAGCCAGGACCCATGCACAGCTCATGTTTCTGCACTTCCCCTTTTTTCTCTTCTATTTGTTTTTCTGCCCACCTGCAAGTACTTTAATGTGATGAGTGGGTCTCTTAGATGAGTTTATGCATTGGGTAGGGAGTTATTAGTTGAATTATAGATGTTTTATTCATTTATCCTCCAAGAGAATTTTTCAGGGGTCCCTTTCATGCTGCCATTTTGTTGCCTCCTCACATTGAGTTATTTTGAGATCTCGTCTATGGGTATACTTGCTTCACACTACTTGCTTTTGCAGAGGGTGGGGTGGGGAAGGAGTAGGCAATAGATTTTTAAAGATTGTATTTTTTTCTTTTGATCCTGTAAAGCCAGTGTGCTAAAAGTCTTCTGTTGGCTTTCCCTAATGTGGTGTGGTTGAGATATATACACAGGAGACAATGCTTAATGGGAAATAAAATTACCAATTTATTATTAATGGCTGAATTTAAGCCTGAAACTTCAGTGCAGATTTCTTTGTAAACTCATCTGGAATACATAACTTAGTTTGAAGTACTAACAGGTTTTACTTTCTCACTATATCAAACTCCAAATCTAAAAGTTATATGTAACTAAGTTACTTTCCTTAAAGTTACATAGAACTAAGTAGTGGAGTTAAAGTTAACCAAGGGTGTGTGGGTGTGGGTGTGGGTGTAAGAAATGGAAGGAAAAAAAAAGATGTTTAGTTTTAAACCATGAGGAAAGGCACAAGATAAAATTAGTTCTTCGGTCACATAAAAACATTTTTTTAAAAAAGAGCAAGGATAAAATGCCAGAGGAGAGTAATTTTAATATGCACAACTTTTTAACACATGATTCTACCCACTTATCAGTGTTCTGGTATCTGACTCCAGAGATAGTAGCCACAAGTCTTGGAAAAGTGCAGAACAAAATGTGGGAGGTTTTCTGATTTCTCCTTTCTCAATACCATATTATATTAGGATAAACTACAGAGTATAATATGAAGACAATTTATCTTACACTTATGGGTATATCTTTTCTACAGATATCACATGGTTTAATCTTCTACTGTTGAAGATGAATACTTATGCAGTCTACCCTTGATTAAATAAAGTAATAGTCTTCACAAGAGATCATGTGTGAACATTGTAAGAACATTAATAAAGAAGCAGATGATGTGGGCTTAGTATCAATTCTACTCACTAGTAGGCAAGATTTTTAATTCTCGAAGTGTCAGTTTTCTCATCAATAAAATATAAATAATAATTTATACTCTCTAATGCTTCTCTAAAGTACTAGTAAAGTAACATTTTAAAATAGTAGTACTCAGTGAAATTAGAACAATGATCACAATTAAACTGATTCACATTAGGGGTTATCAGTTTCTTTCTTTTTTATGAGACAACTTGATAGGTTGGAAGCCTAGGCTGAGCAATAGGCCCAATGAAAAAATAACCTGTAGCCAAAAAAATATTAATTTTGTTTTAGTTTCTGTTATCTTTAGGCTTCCTCTTCAGCAAGTCTAAAGCTCCAGAGAGATGGAAGAAAAGTGATTGACTTACATTCTTATCAGAAATGTTCAGCTTCCAACTATAAAACAGAGCCTGTGAAGAAAACATTCTAGTTTTTCTCCTTTTGCTTCAACCCTTGAAAGTTATAGTTAATTGATGATGAGACTGTTGGAAGAAAAAAAACTTAGAAACAAAATGGTTCAGTCAGAACACCTTTATTAAGAAGTAGACTTCAAAAAATATATGAAACAAGTTGGCAGCTCTCTCCATAAAGCTTCTCTTTCTCAGGAAAAGAAGAAAAGTAAAAAATTTAACTTAAATTCTGACCTAAAATTCACATGCAGACTTCTGAGCTGCATGGGGAATAGAAACTGCTTGCTTTACACAGAGTTTTCTATTGACTGAATATTTAAAAAAGTGAGTTTATGCTTAGCATACCTTTCTGGGCCACTGTGATTTTAGGTCTTCTTTTTAACATATGCCTTTGAGAATACTTTCAAAGAATTCTAACTAAATTTAGATTTGTGCCAGTGTACAAAAAATTAGAAAAACACAGTTCATATAAATATATTAGAAATAGTAAGATGAATAAGGTTTTGTACAATTTTGTACTTGAACATTAGTTGGATATATCTTATTCACCAGACATTGTAAGATACACTTTACAAGATTTTTCTTACTTAAAAATTGTGATTTGAATATATTGAGAGACTGAGATTCAGGAAACATCCAGAATGGAAGAAATATAGACCGGAGTTTCCTAAATCTCTGAAACAGAGTTAGGATTGTGCAACATTTTTTAGGGTTGGTTTCTAGCCTGACTGAGAATTAGTAATAGTACTTTCCAGTGTCTAGAAATCTGAACACATATGTGTTTTTCAATAATGGCCATAATGTTGTGTTTTTCTGGATTTTATTTTTGAAATGAAGAAGAAATAATTCATGTCTTTGAAAACTATTATTACTTGGCTGATTACTTCTGCATTATCACTTGGCCGATTACTTCCGCTTTAGGAATATTACCTGATAAACCCATTATTTACATCTTAGAAAAAGCAGGATCTAAATTAATGTTGTGGCATGAAAAGTTTTGTTCTCACAACTCTATGAAAAGCTGATTTGAACTCTTTATTTCTCAAGCTGTAAATCATTGGATTAAACAATGGAGTTAGAATAGTGTAAGATACTGATATGAGAGCATCCTGGCTTGAGGGGTAGTTGGACTTAGGCCTTAAGTAGATAAAAGAGGCACAGCCATAATGGACAGTGACAACAATGAGGTGAGAAGCACAGGTAGAGAAAGCTTTGCGCCTGCCCAACGTGGAAGGAAATTGGAGTATTGAAGAGATAATGCAAATATAGGATGCCAAAATTAATAACAGAGGTATGACCAGGACTAAGGTACAGAGCATGAAGATGACAAGCTGATTAAAATGGGTATGATAAGATGCTACTTGGAGGACAGGTGAGATGTCACAGAAGAAGTGATGGAGCCGGTTGGATGAGTGAAAAGGCAGGTGAAATACCAGAGATGTTATTATCTGTGCAACAGTAAAGCCACAGGCACAGGCCACAACCACTAGTCCCACACACACACCCTGTCCCATGATCACTGTGTAGCGCAGAGGGTCACAGATGGCCACATAGCGATCGTAACCCATGGCTGCCAGCAGGAAGGAGTGAGAACAGCCAAGGAAGAGGAAGGTAAACATTTGGATGGCACAGCCCAGGAAGGAGATAGTCTTGTTCTGGGCCAGCAGGTCAACCAGCATCTTGGGTACAATGGCAAAGGTGTAACAAATCTCAGAGCAGGAGAGGATGGCAAGAAAGAAGTACATGGGGGTATGTAGGGCTTGGTCTAGTACAATGGTGGAAATGATGATGGCATTTGTGCCCAGAGTGAAGAGGTAGAGGGGAAGAAAGACAACAAAGAGCAGCCACTGCAACTCTGCCAGAGATGAGAAGCCAAGGAAGACAAACTCTCTCACTAAGGTCTCATTGATCCACTCCATGGAAGTTACATCATCAGGAAACAATCTGAGAGAGGAGAGATAGTGTCAAGAGAAATCCCTACAAATTAAGAATCACAGAAATTGATAATCATAGATTATGTGTTTTCTGATTTTCAGTTCTAACCTTATTATCCCTTCTCCTTCCATTTTTTTAAGACACAAAGAAGTATCTAAAATAAGGCCAAAGTATACATACAATTTTCATTTTCTATAGTAATGCTAAAAACATAGGCAAAATGTTCTTGATATTTTTTCAGATTCAACTATTTCTTCATCCTCATTCCCAGGATGAGGTTATTAAAATTCTGTTTCTCATTCTAAGTTTATTCTTCAACTCTTGTCCATTTGGGTTTCTTGCCTTCACACTGCCCCATTTTCTTGTAACTGCAAACTAAACCATCTGAATACATTACATTTATATGTAAATATATATATATATATATATATATATTCTTCAATAGTTTTTCATTATTTGTTTTTACACATAAACTTTAATCTTAGTTTTATTTTTTTTTTTTTTTTTTTTTTTTTTTTTTTTTTTTTTTTTTTTTTTTTTTTTTTTTTTTTTTTTTTTTTTTTTTTAATTCATTTTTATTGTTAGACTTATTGGGGTGACATCTGTTAGCAAGGATTACATAGGTTTCATAATCTTAGTTTTAATCTCTCCATAATTTAGACCTACATTCAGCAACTCTGTTTGCCTTACTTTCTGGCATGG